>JAZHYW010004333.1:0-32892 GCA_037355805.1 Ixodes ricinus
TTGCAGCAAGATGAACTGGTACAGGGTAATACAAGCTATTACAGTAAAAATGTCGTTATTGGAGCCACTAGCCCACCAAGAAGTTAAAAGTAATGTTGGAATGAACGGCTGCTTTACCTTTATTGAATAAAGTTAAAGCAAAACAAAAATGAACGAATTGCTCAAATAATTAGCGGTACTTGAAAATCACTTACCCAAGGTCTTGTTTACGTATGAGAAAATATCCGCATGCGGGTTGTCATTTGAAAAAGATATGCCCGCATACATACACACATACCGCTCTTTCTCGAGCATTGTTTGTAATCCAACTGAAGCGACGACTCCAGTTTTCTACCGCATAAGTTGACGACGTCCAAGGCTCTACATAAGTTCACTCGTTTATGTATCATCGAGATGGTCTGAAGAGCTTGGCTCACAATACACTAGAAGGTTTTCCGAAACCTCAACCAAGTCGTCGTGACGTCAAGGATGACTGGCCACAATCAGCTCTTTCCGAACTTTGCAACTGAATATATCACGCACAAGCAAATGAACAGACGCGATCAAGCCACGAAAGGCAGGACTAGCTCATTTGCTCTAGCAGAAGCAAAGCCGCGGCATTCCCTTCGCTGACCAATGCTTGTTGAAATGAATCGCTCTCAAGCTAGCATCTGGCACCCAGGCAAATTATTCGTTAACCCTAAATGGGCACCATGTGGAAGGTTGGATATCTAAAACTTATTAAAGATGTCCCGAACTAAATTAACCTACTTAAAACATGAAGGAAACCCGTAAAAAAATTTACTCGCGCAGGTGTTTGTAAACGGGCAGGAAGACAGACACAGAAGTTTGTTTTCAAATCTCCTAGAAGTTTATTACGCACAGCATGTCCCGTAGAAAAGTACAAACGTGCAAGCGCTCTGCGAAATGTAAAAAGGTATTTCTAAGCTTTTATACAGCTGAGAAGATTGCAAAGCAAACAAGAACAGGGTAATTCTTAGTTACATTGCCCTATTCTCCCGGCAGCTGGAAAAATAATTCCCCCGAAATTCTACCCGCAGACGCCTCTCATTGGCGGTGGCAATCAGTTCATCGAAGGATGTATCATTGACAGATTGTTTTACAAACAGCTATGATTAGCCTTTTTTTTGTTTTTTGGTAAGAAGTCACCCCAGATTGTCGCCGCAAATTTCTTGTAGGGTGGGCCACGCGGGTTAACATTTCTGTATTGAGCCGTCGCAGAATGTCGCCGCGAAGCCGCGTGGACGGGGCTGCCGGCCAGTGATCGACACACCCGCAAAAAAATGTCCCTGCAGCGTGCAATTTGCGTAGCGAGTGTCGGTGATATGTTAGTGTCGACTAAAAGTGTCCATGAAACGTGTATGCACGAAAAGTCACCTATGAAACATGTTTCCACGAAATGCCGGGAGAACAAGAAAGTCAGTATTTTTCGGTAGTTGTCGCATGATTTCATCCAGCTATTGGGAGGCGACTGCGGGTAGAATTTCGGGGAAATTATTTTCCTCTCTGCGGGGAGAATAGACAGTGCCTGATTCTATAAATAATCTTGAAGAATACACGTAAAACAGCGGTCACTCGTTTCCAACAAGTCGGGTTCAGTGCACTAACCATAAACTTCGCGGACTTGAACGATGTATTCCGAGATATATGTCAATATATGGGCACTGCAGATCAACCACACAAAAACGAGACGACGATGTCTGCCACATCGTGTTGAATCTTAATGGACCCCTTTCTGCTCGTCATTTGCCGAACGAACACTAAACGCGTCACAATAATTTCTTAGGCTTCTTTGAAGAAATCGCTTGTTGCCGATATACGCGTACGACTTTTCAAATACTGGTAGCCTTGGATACGTTGCCGCGGACGAAATCTACGGCAGCCCCGTAGGTCGTAGCATAGCACACAAGAAACTAGGCCACGAAGCAGGCATCCCGGGGATCGGAAAAAGCTACTGCGTCATCCGGGAAACCTTTACTACGTGATCGCGCTCCTGACGTTACCCGCGCCCAGAGAGCGGAGTCAAGTAATAAAAAAGTCTCCGGTTGATTGGTCCGGCGAGTTCGCACATTCTTCCATACTTTCAGCTTAGGAAGAGAAGGGAAAAAAGAGAAGGAATAGGAAAGTAACAGCTCCTTCAAGGTTAAAAGGGGTTGCGCTCACAAAAGCTTATCTTCAGGGGCATCCCAACAATGAACACAACGAGAGGCTTTGTGACCTATATCCTCTTGAAACTTCGACCCAAAGTTGATAGTGCAGTGGATGTTATCCGTGGCCTTCGCCTTCAGGCAGGTGCCGTGCTCTGCCTTATCTCTTTCTCTTGAAGACTGTAGTCACGTGATCCTACCAGGAGACACGATTGGCCTGAAACAAGCATAGCGTCTACTCTGCTGTCAATACCGAGTGAACAGGACAGCTCCATACTTCCAAAGGAACTCTCGAGCCCAAAAATGGCCCCAAAAACGGGAAGCCTGAAGATCCTAAATTTTGCGCCATATAACCCACATTATCATATAAAATGAAGAATTAACCGTGACTGCGTTGACCGCGACTACGTTGACTAACCACATTCGATCTGCTAAAATTTGAGCGTGGGAGTCTCCAGCAGCGTTAGCTTGCTGTTGATGCAGGACGCTGCTTTATTGTTGAGAATCCTTTGCTGTGCGAACGCGAAAACGTTCTCGTGCTAGGCGTACTCTACGCAGCAGCGCCTGTCAGCAACGGCCCGCGCAGCATCGCAACCTTTTTGGCGCCTGTTGGCAGTCTACGAGCGCCGGCAGTTCATCGTTGCGACTTGAATGTGAGCATTTAGTTCACTCTAGTACACCGAGCCTCACTGGCGTCAATCACCACGATAGCGTCAAGAGCGTCACAGCGCTGCCCGCCACCCGCCAACAACCACGTTGCCAAGAGCAAAACCAGCGATCTGCCCATCTAGGTCGCCTTGTTAATTTTCCTTTTCTTTAACGTGTAGTTCAATTTTGAACGTTTTTGTCGCGGTTTTAGCCGAAGCTATTAGCTTTCGTTGGCTCAGGAAATATTTACCCTAGCACCTATTTAAACGTTATTGACACTAGCTTAAGCTTAATGAATATATGAGAGACGTCATGTTTAGGCTCCTCCAAAAACAAAATCACAACATCTCCACGTGGTGAATGATGTTGATTGGGGCGAAGATACTGATTTTATTGTTCATAAGTAGTGCTGATGGTGCAGATTTTTTTTTATTGCTCATAGGTAGTGCTGAGTTCCGGGTTGCGTTTCGACTTCATTATTACTGCTTTATGGTTGGTGAAATGCAGAGCCAGTGGTTCTTCTAGTGGATCAGCTTGGATCCGCTAGAAGCCGTGGGAACGCACCTCCACCGCTTAAGTCAACGGTCCATGTCAGAAAGAGAATGTGTGGTATGGAACGTGGTTATATACGCATTTGATCATTTGACCGCAGCGCCCTCTCGTCTATAAACGTTAAGCCAATGCATGCAAAGTTTAACGCGATTATATACGCATATGACCGCAGCGCCCTCTCCTGTATAGACGTTGAGCGGCTACATGCAACGTTTCATCCATGACATCCTCAGCTCTTGAGTTACTACATCTCAGAGCCCCCTACTCGTCCCGCAGTCGTGGCCGAGTGGTTAAGGTGATAGACTAGAAATCCATTGGGGTCTCCCTACAGGTTTGAATCCTGTCGACTGCGCAAACGTTTTTTTTTTTTTTAAGAAGACAGATGGGATGGCAGGCGATGTGAGCACGGACGCCGGACGAATGGACAAGGCTAGACCCTAAGGAGCTTTGCCCCTAAAAGCCCGAAATATTCAATCTTATCCGATCCAAGCACAAGCTGATCGGGGCGCGCGTGGCTAGCGTGGCGGTGTACTAAGCTGGGTGCAGTGATACACCTATAGGATTTTAAGGTAGAGGAAGGGGCTCATGGTCGGTGTACAAATCACTGGCTGGGTAACGGAGGGTTAGTCTTTCAAAAAAGGGTGCATGTGCGCCTGATGCACCCGACTACAACTTTTTTTTCTTAGAATGCAGTCGGGGAGTAAATATGTGGAGCACTAACCGAAAAATCGCGGATGTGGTATTGGCGCTAAGAGTGCCGCGCAGCGACAGAGCGATATTGTTAGCGCGAAGATGACATCGGCGCTGTTTTCGCATTTTATTTTCAAAGAACAACGACGGCACAATATTTTAGCACTTTTGGTAATGTTCCAAATGAACATATCACACGACAGTGCTAGTTAAGACAATAGCCTTTCAAGTCTAACGAAAAAAACTGAAAATGGTGATCATTTGCTTGCGCTAACAGCGTTCGTGCGATGCACGCACTACAATTCTGCCAACCACTCGCTCATGATGCTTTCCTCGCTGCCCGTCGTCATGCCAAAGTTTCGTCAACGCGATGAAAGTTCAGATTATGGGAGTCCCTGCGGCGAAACTGAATATCAACACTTCTGGCCATACACTTGCCGGCCATGATTATGTCTTCGGCGGCCAAGCTGAAAATCAGCACTGCCGGCCAGCCATTTGGCGATCCCGTTTATGTCTGGTGGCCAAGCTGAAAATCAGTACTTCTGGCCGAACACTTGCCGACCGTGTTTATGTCCCCGGCGGCCAAGCTCAAAATCAACACTTTTGGCCGAGGACTTGCCGGCCGTGTTTATGTTCACGGCGGCCAAGCTGAAAATCAGCACTTCTGGCCAAACACTTGCCGGCCGTGTTTATGTCCCCGGCGGCCAGGCTGAAAATCAACACTTTTGGCCGAGCACTTGCCGGCCGTGTTTATGTTTACGGCGGCCAAGCTGAAAATCAGCACTTCTGGCCAAACCCTTGCCGACCGTGTTTATGTCTCCGGCGGCCAAGCTGAAAATCAGCACTTCTGGCCAAACACTTGCCGGCCGTGTTAATGTCCCCGGCGGCCAAGCTGAAAATCAACACTTTTGGCCGAGCACTTGCCGGCCGTGTTTATGTTCACGGCGGCCAAGCTGAAAATCAGCACTGCTGGCCAAACACTTGCCAAGCGCGTTTATATCTACGGCGGCCAAGTTGAAAATCAACACTTCTGGCCAGGCGCTTGCCGGCAGTGTTTATGTCTCCGGCGGCCAAGCTAAAAACAGCTAGTTTGTGGCCGGACTCTTGCCGGCCTTGTTTATGTCTCCGGTGGCCAAGAACTAAAAGTGGCCAAGCTGTCCAGACACTGGCCAACCGTCGGCCGATCGAAAGTCACTTTGTGGTGCTGCTTGGGCGGTCCCTTGGGTCACGACGCGTGCATGTTGACTCCGCTCGAGGGTTTGGACGGTGGCTGTGGTTTGGGAACAGCGTCACTGACCTGTTCCCAAAATAGTTACCCAACTGGGTAATGTACTCTGTCGCCGGAAATACGGCTCGTCGGTTCAATTACGTGCGGTTATGGTTTGGTAGCGTTGAGGCAACAGCCGACTTAATAGAGTTGATTTACAGTAGGCGGCCCATGTATACGCTTGGAAGCCCATAGGAAATAGGGGCTAACCAACATTCATGCACCAAACCCAAACCGCGTTTCCGGTTTGGGATAGCGCTGCCTCTAAAGTAGTATTTTTTCGAACGGCGAGCGCTAATTGCCAAAAACGTGGAACAACTTTTTTTTTAGAGTGCAGCTTTCAGGCGTTTGTTCCCGGCTTGAGTGACGTCGCCGTCGGCGCAACCGCGCGGTGCGTTATGGGACGCCTGACATGATCAGTGACGATGGTGATGCCGATGACGTCATCAGTGACGATATCGATGCCGATAACGTCATCAGTGGCGTCACTGATGACGTTATCAGTGACGATGACGTCACCAGTGATGATGACGTCATAAGTGACGATGACGTCATTACGATAATGTCACACGTGACGTCACTAATCACGTCATTACGATAATGTCACACGTGACGTCACTAATCACGTCTTCACTGTAACGATGACGTCATCGTGATGACCTCATCGTCATCGTCACGTTAATTCACAGGGGTCACGTGACCCCCGTGAGGTCGCGTGACCCCGGTGACGTCACGTGACCCCCGTGAGGTCACGTGACCGTCGTGAGGCGACGTCGACGCCGCTCTGAGGGAGGAGTAGCAGACAGGATGAGGACGTGAGGAGGGTGTGCCTTCCCCTCAGTACCCTTCCCTCCTCCTTCTCAAGGGCTGCACTCTAATTCGGCGTTACAGGGAGTTATAAACGGCTTTCATTTTCTTCACATGTGAATGAATAATATTTTGCGTCATTTTTCTCTGCAGTAAAATTCTCATGTTCTTTACTACATCTTTTACTTGATGCACGTGGGTTTTCGGCACTCTCTACATTGTTCTAAGAAAGCGTAGGGTAATTGATGCTGGTGAAGAGAACTTGAAACTTAACAACTTGAAAACCCCAGGATATCAACAGACGTTACTCAAAGAGACACGCACATTCAAGAAATGAAGAAGCTATATAGCCTATATTCCTTGTATGTAAAATATCATCAAACATATACTAATGCTAACAGAAAAAAATACTTCGTTGTATGACAAGCAACAAACGGCCTCAGTAATCTTCTAGAAAAGCCAGTATGCAACGAAATATATTTTAACAGAACTATACGGACACACAAATTCAGTACCAGAACGGCTTATTTCAATATTTTTCCCCCAATATCAATCTACACCGCTTTCTAAAGTGCCTCAAGGGTACGTACGCCATGAAAACGGAAGCAGATTGCAATAAACACTGAGAGTTCCGCCGTCAACGATGGCCGACCTGGCGTTCATGCAGCCTTTGTCTAGCGAACCCCTTTGTTAAGGTAGAAGGGATGCCAGTCACGAGATTTCCTTTTTGTCATAAAGCCAATTGACAGGAGTCGAGTGTCTCTTGGAATTGTTTATGGTAGATCACGCTCGGTGAAATAAACTGTTCTTATCTTACAAAAGCGCCGAAAACAACAAAGATCAAGTCGATGTAATACAAAACAAGGCGCCTTGTACTGTTTTACATTATCGTTGTCTATGCAGTTTTCGGCGAATTTGCACTTTTTCAATTATGAACAATCCCACTCAACTAACCACTTTTCTGCTGTACTTGCATCAGCACCTTTCTGTGAGTTTCTGACGGTGTTGTACACATTCATTGAAAAAAGTAACGAAAAATCGTCCTCTTTCCTTCTGATTTTTGAAACGCGTTCCCGTTACAAGTTCCACACGTGAAAAAGGAACTCGTTCCCGTTACAAATACAAAAATGGAACATATCGTTACATATACATTAGATTTGTATTTTGCTGATTACCATAATTAATAAGATCAACGAGTGTATTTTTTTTATTCATCTTATGAAATGGCAACATAGGAATTTGAATGTCGTGATGGAAGGGCACCAGGAGAAGAATACAAGGAGAAGCAGGGTTTCATTTGTTGACATACTGTAAACGACTTAATTTTCACAAGGGCCTAATTTTCGCAGAATTCGGCGAATCGCCTACAATTCGCGAAAAATAGGTCCCGCGAACAATTCCGGTAAAATATAAACACATTGGAATCAAGACTAAGATCCCACCCCGTCGCGAAAATTAGAACCCGCGAATGATTCCAAAACTTCAGCTTTGACCTAAAACTCAAAATATTGAGCCCGAGAAAAATAAGTTGTTAACAGTATTCACCTTTACAAACATCAGCTTTTAACCATATTCATGCTTTGTGGTGGTGATTCAGACGAGCCAAATGTACTGTTACTCTACATCGCACGAGCTTTTTACGACAACCTCACACGTTTCAATCTAACAAAGTTCCTTGTTCGAACGTAATAATAGTTGCCTCTCAATGTTGCTGTCCGCAAGACGTGCAAGTGAAAAAGAATGCGGGGCTTTTGGAAGGTCAGTCTTGAAAACTACAAGTCAAATCCTTTTTGGTGAAGGTTGTTAATTTAATTAAGGTTAATTTTTGTCTATCTTTTAAGTGACCAATATTCGGGATACAAGTGTGTTCTGGTAACCTGTTGTTTTGTTGTAATTGACCCCGTAAGTGACTACGTCACAACATGGCGTCTGGGTCCAAACAAACTGTTGCTAGGAACGTTGCTATGGATTAATGCATGGAGACTCCACATAAGGCTAGACTTTGGCTTACAAGTAAGTAAATAATTTTTTGTAAGCAACCTAACTTCTTGATATCTAATTACGAAGATGTGCTTGTCGTCTCAGTGTCGTATTGCAACGATGAAAGCCCTTTCTGAAGTATTACACTCCGCTTTGCTTGGGTAGCAGACGACACGGTAGATTCGCTGGCCTCTGTTGCAGCGGGCGTCTTCATTGAATTGCGTCGGTAAACGAGCGACAAAAACAAGTGCATCGCCATAACCGTAGAGGCCTCCGCAGTCTTTTTTTTTTTCTGTGAAGAACCCAGCTTAGTTCAGAGGAATGAAAATGCCGTAAAATCAAACCACGCCATGCAGATCAGTTACGACGACGACCTGAAGTGCATTACTGGCGTAGTGCAGGTTGGCATGAGAAACAAATCGTACGCCGTCGAGGTAAGTCGTCTGTTATTATTATTATTGAGATTGTCAGGTTATTAAAAAAATTGCATGCTTGTCGCCATTTCGCAGTATCTTTTTTTTCCATGGTGTACATCACATTTCGTGGATGTGCTCTTTTGGTGAAGATCTCTGTCGAACCCATGATGCGAGTACAATCTGTAATAAAGTCACCTTATGTTTTTTTATCCAAATATTTTGTGCTTTGGGGTCTTGCGGAATTTTAAAGAAACTGCAAGAATCTTTCTCCACGCGATGGTTACAACCAGGTACGAAGCACCCTCCCACAGCGCGAGTCCGCAAACAAAATTTGGGATCTAAACCGATCGACTGAAGTGCTTTTCTCATGGGTGCTCATTTTAGCAGACGATCAGCTCTATCGACTCACGGACTTTCGATAAACCATATTTTGCATCGCACCCCACTATGAATTCTTATAAGTGTCTGAAACTCATTATATTTCAAAGAGATGCAATATCAGAATATCGTCTTTATTCACACGGTTCAGACGCCGCCGCTGGCGTGGCCGGCGGGCGTGTAGCAGACGGCATACTTCTTGTATTCGTCGTCTGCTGCAGGCATCTTGAGGACCGGAAGTTGCAGTCGTAAATATTTCAGAAACAAGCGATTACCGGCACACTTCTGTCCGAAACATATATGACATTCAAGCTTTCTATATCTGTGATTTTTAGAAGTTGAAGTCCTACTCCTGATTTTTGAACGGTTGGGTTTTCGTAGCGAAACCTAGCCACATGTATTTATCTATAACAACGACCCTAGCAACGGTTTGTTTGGACCCATGACGTCACACTTACGGAGTCAATTGTAGGTCTCTTCGCGGAGGTTCAGTGATGGCTGGTGTCGGCCTTAGATTTCTGGGTGTATGAGGATTCGTGGAAGGAAAGAAAGTAGCTGAGTTGGAAACGTCCCTCTTTCTGTGTCTTTTTCTTCGACTAAAAGTTTTGCTTCTTCTAGCACAGTTTTGGACACTGAAAAACGAATCGATGTCCACTAGTTCTCCTGCAGCAAACTGTTACCAAGTGAGCACCACACAAAATAAACCTAAGATAAGTAACCAAAAAGGTAACGAAGATCCTACTCTTCGTAAAGATATGGTCTTTATACTTTTAAATTTCTCTCTTAGAAATAAAATAAAATTACCATATTGAACAAACAAAAAGGAACGCCGTTCCTTTTTCCGTTCTCATAAAAATGTAACGCGTTCCTGTTCCAGTTCCACCGATGCAAAATGGAACGGTAGCGTTCCCTCTTCCTCCTAAAACGAACGTGTTCCAGGAACGCCGTTTCTAGGAACGCCGTTCCGTACAACACTGGTTTCTGAAGTGTGTGCTTGTAAGGATGGAGGGAACCACAAGTGTTTTACTAACATTATTGACCTTTAGTTTCCACAAAACGGGCTAGGGAATAGGGGGGAGTACAAGGAGGCCGGTCTGATTAACATTCCTGTGGAACGGATTTTCTGAAGGTGTTGCATGGCAGTTGTGAAAGGTCACTCCTTTCGGTCTGGTTGGACCTAAAGAACTCCCACGCTTTTAGTGGGTGTCACGAAGATGTAATATATTTTGCTCAAATGCATGAGCTCATTTAACATTGCTTCGGTAGATGTTTATAATCACCATTGGTGCATTCCATTGCTTCCTTTGGGCTCTGAAATGCCAGACTTGTATAATTGTCAGGTTAGCCTGTTATCACTAATATTAGAGTAGCTCGGCAGTTCTAAAAGTACCACAAATATTATATACTACATCGCCATAAAATACCTATATATTGTTTGTGCGTGTCACGCAAAAACACGTAACCTTTCAGAAGCCTGCATTTTCGTTTCGTCAAAGATGGGCCCGATGGCTGGGAAATGTGCCTCCCCCCTCCCCAAACAAAAAATTCTTATAGATACAATGAATTTTCGGTGCTTGCTCTCAATTCGTCGGTATTGCAATTCTCGGGAACATTACGGTTCTTGGGTATAATATGTCCGTCAGTTAGTCCCGCCTATCTGACCTCCAAACACAGCATTGAAATGTACATCACGTGGCTTTACGTCCACGTGACCTGACGTTTCAGGGCTTGATGCCACGTGACATTAGCGTAAAATTTTCTCCCCGAATAAATTTAGCAAGGAAATTCTCTGTACTCTGCGGTAACTCGAATCTACGTTGTCAAGGGTAGGTTAGTATCCACGGTGTTGTAGCCTCGTACGGCTTCGAGAGAACGCGGCGTCTTTCGTCTCAATGGAGCCCACTTCCATTACGCTGCACATGTTTCGGAAGCCTTGATACTTTACCACAAAAAACCCTTACGCCAGGCAAACATTCTTTAAAATCATTCCTAAATAATATAAGAAAACATTTCAATAGTTATTAAATACAAAAATTGTTTCGCTTGCATTTTTTTTTGGTTTTTTACACCCACGTGTTTCTTCCATACATCTTTGACATATTTTCTTACTACACTTTATATGGTCTGCCATTTTGAACTTATATTTGTGTATTGTTATTTATGTATCATTCATACAACGGTCCGAAACTAAGAAAAAGGTTGTACAAGTAAATAAAAAAAATAAAGTGCAGTCGTTTATGTATTACTTAAATGATCATTGTGCCACGCGCGTCGCCAAGCGATTGCGGACGTGGCCTGTTTCCGCCTACCGGTTTCTCAGTGGCTCGTATTTCACCTTAATATTTGTCCAGTGTTTCGCGCAAACGGCTGACCAAAGACCTGATTGTTTCTCTCTTTGCCACTCCGCTGTACCGTTCGATGTTCAGCGCGGGAAAAGGGGCAGGATGTTTTAAAATCGTGTCAAGCAATTGTTGACCCCCGCTTACACAAAAACTGTCTTTTTTAAGTTGTATAGTGGAACCCTGCCGGTGAACATTATGGTTAGAAGGCAAAGGTATCCCTTTAGCGTGGTGTGTGAACGGTCTTTTGTTTAAATAGCTGGAATCAATAGAGCATGTGTTCCTGAACTGCTGGGACGCGGTTTTTTTTTTTATTGGATGTCATTCAAAGACTTTTGAAAAAATACTTTCCGTTCACGCGTCATGGAATTCGTTATCTTGATGTGAAGGGAGGGAATAACCTTGTGCCATATGCCATGATCATTCTTGTCGGCTTGCATAGTTTGTGCGTCCTGCGCATCCAGTATTTTGTTGAAACAATGTGTTATCTAAAGGAATATTTAAAATACTGCAGCCTCCTCCCGACTTTTGCCGCTTCTTGACCAGCTGGCGACACTCAAGGACCTATAACTATTTGAATATGTTTGGATGTGTCATCCCCCTGTTTTTATTACGGATCTTTTGTGTAAATTGGTCATTGCGGCTATCGTTTGTTTTTAACCTTTCAACCTTCTATAGTCGTTCACATGTGCCAAAGTCAGGCAATAAAGAAAAAAAAAAGTGCGGGCGTGGCCGAATGATTACCGTGTTTGGCTCTCACGCGGAGGCCCCAGGTGAGATTCCAAGAAGCGAAAGCTCCTTTTATTTATTCTTTCAAATTAGGCTGCAGCCAGTAAAAAAGTGATTAGCCTGTGTTGCGCAACTGCTAAACTGGGGTCTTTAACGTGAGTCACGCAGTAAAGACACGACCGCACGCCGGTACGAAGCTCATCCATATCGATACGGGCAGAGGTGCGGATTGAACTTCAGCCAGTTCTGTTACCCCTGACAAGACAGTTACATACGAGCCAGAAGCAGACTACGATCACAACATCCGAACAAACACGCGCACCTACGTTTCCGACATCTGTTCCAGAAGGTTAAGAACACATTCGCCAGTGAAAAATATTATCACGTCATATTACATTCAACGATCACATGACTTTCTACAAGCTTGTGTAGCAAAGTGTAGATTCTTTGATAAGGGCTGTCACAACGTAAATTGATCTCGCTTTGGTTATTAGCATGGGAGGAAAGCTGGTGGCAGAGGCAAGCTATAGGAATCTAAAGAAAATTCACCCATGGCTATCAACCGTCCAATAATTGAGAGGGTTCTAAGGCCATGTCTACTCCCCCTCAGGGTGTGTGGTGGATGCCCTTGTAAACTCTTTCGAACTGTCACAACCCCAACAAAGTCCGTCTCAAATTGCCAATTTGTAGAAAGAAAAGAAAAAAAATTGAATTACAGCTTAATGAGTTGATCCTTCCAAAATCGATGCATGGTAGCGGAAGATTCGCACCAGATCTGGAGGAGCCCGCGGTAGACCATGCAAGCGATTCAAATGATGCAGACGGCACAAAAAGAACATATCTTACGGTGACGGCAGCGCCACTAGAGAGTTTTAGTAGATCGTTTCGGCTTTACTGATACGCTATCCGCAGTCCGCTAGGACCCCGCGTTTGCAATCTTCGCAACCCGCTACCGGATTATAGCGTTGCGAGAGCTAACGCAACGCCACAAGCGACTCTTTCAGACACTAAAGCTTACGTAAAATAATTTATTTTAGTGTAATTTTTAGTAATCGATTACTAATGTCACTATTTATATATAATATATTTCTTTTTAAGCTGATTAAAGTGCTCATATCTGCATCTTTTATCAATGAGCACAACTGATAGTCAAGCTGGCCAATGCGATCCAATCTAAGTCAAGCCAGTCAAGCGTGAGGTAGCCATCCCAGTCATCGCAGCCATCCCTCGGACGCCGCCGCCTTGTCAGGACTCGTGATCGTGCCATCGTGCCTCTAGCTATGAATCGCTGCGAAATCTTCTCCGACCCGCTGGTTCTCTCCGTTCTTAGCCTGCGCGAGATTGAAGACGCCTATTTATTGCTAGAAGAACCTGCGAGCCGCCGTTTCAAGTCCAAGCGCGGCTTACTGAATGTAGACCGTCTAGACGATGAAATGTTTAGAAGTATGTTCAGGTTCAGAAAGGAGCACATCGGAGAGCTTCAGCGTGCTCTTTTGAAGCCGGAGACGATCACGTCGGCACAAGGTGTCAAAATGGACGGAGAGGAAGCCTTGTACGTGACCGTATTGGGCCGTACAATTTAAGACAAAATGTAATAATGAAATCTCGTTCACGGACAAATTATGGAGATCAGAAGCTAAGTTTTCAGATACCAGATTTTTTGAACCAATACCCAACTATTTTAGACTTTCTAAATAGTGCCAGGTCACCCCTTAATTACAAGAAAAGTGTGAAAGAAATTTTATTTACGGATGAATAAAACAACGAAAAATATGTCCTAAACTTCTTGAATGATAAATGCATGTGATAGCACAAAAAAGTATTTTTTGAAGATCTGTTGAAGCAAAATGTAATATTATAGAAAATTGGACCACCTCTGTTCGCACACTACTGGTTGTTTCTTATTTGTCTTGTTTTGTGTTTTTTTTTATTGTATAGCAGTGAAAGCATGTCACTCTTGTTCTGTTTGCTACCGCTGTTGCCAAAAAGGGCGGCGTGGCCTCGTCAGGCACTTCAAAGTGCCTTTAGCCATGTCCCCCGAGACATTCTGTAAGTTTTGTCTCAAATAAATTCATACAAACAAACAAACAAACAAACAAACCCTACGCCGTTTGGCTTATCCAAGCCGATGGGTCGACCTTGAAGGCGTCTTCGGCCGTCATTCGAGCGTGCTCTCAAGCGTCACCTCGAGGGTCATGCTTCACATCAGTAATACCTTCGGGCACCTGCTGGACGATCTAAACTTCCACAGGTGGCTCGACGTGGCAAAGTTGGAGCACATGCCTCGGGTAAGGACCCCCATGCCTAGCAAAACAGTACTCGTACAGTGGCGTAGCCAAGGAAGGTTGTTGGAACGTTCGTGTGGTTCGTAATAAGCCCCATCCCTGGCACGAGCAGATCGAAGACGACGAAGTGAAAAAGAGAAGATTGAGAGCACGTGCGTCGAATCAACGTAGGAACGACACGTCAGATCGCATCGCTTGCAGCTTGTAGATAATGTAAATAAAAGTTTGATGAACGTAACCATCGACGACTACCAGAGGTTCCTACATTGGTGCCGAAACCCGGGAGGAACGACTGAACGAAGGAAACCTGGTGGTTCACAGCAACCTTTCATCAAGCCAAGCCAGAACGATCAACGATCATGGACATCCTCAAGAAGAAACGAAAGACGCATCGGATGCAAGTGACACGACTGATTGGTGAGGCCGATGCGTTATTACTCTTAGCTACGCCAAGCGTCAACGACCTCGAGGTTTTAATCGAGCGTATTCATCTGGCCCGCGACCAACTGAACGACGTGGACGCGGCGATCGAACCTCTGATCACGGGGCAAGATGCAGAAGCAGAGTTCACTCATGCGATCGAGTATTCGGACAAGATCGTCACGTACCTCACCAAACTCAAACAAAATATGAAGAGCGCGGAGGGTAGCCACCCAGCAAGGGGACAATCGAACGGAGATCGGAACGGAGGATCCGCGGTGACATCAAAAATCAAACTCCCAAAATTGAAATATTTCAATTCAACGGGCACCTAAATGACTGGCAACCCTTCTGGCAGCAATTCGATACCGCCATTCATCAAATTCCGGAACTCACGCCATCAGAAAAGTTAAACTATCTGCGATCAGCGCTGACCGGCGATGGAGCAGCCGCCATCGGTGGATTGCAGCCGACCGCTGAGTGTTGCGCGGACGCCATCGAGCTCCCGCAGCAGTGGTTCGGGAAGCAAGAGACGCTTATCCAGGACCACATGGAAGGTTTCATGGACATACAGACAGTGCCACCACAACGGAACACCCGAGCCCTACGGCGTTTATGCGACACTCTACAGGCGCACATCAGAGGCCTTAGAGCGTTAGGTGTGGGCGAAGAGGCGTATGGGGCTATGCTCTACACAGTTCTTTTGCGAGTGCTACCGAGAAATATCACTCTCGATTTCAACCGGAAGATGTCGGCGGAGGAGACCGGGAATGCCAACGCCGCAAGGGCATCAATGACAGACGCCAGTTTGGAATCCGCCACCACACAGCAAGTCCACCTGAGGGCTCTGCGGTTTCTCCTCGACTTTCTACGCATCGAGGTGGAGAGCCGCGAAAGGACATCAAAACACCAGCTGGAAGACATCGTCGGTAAGCCCAGACCTCCTTCTCTGACGCATGGCTCTGTGAAGAGGTCAACGATCAAGGCTCATACTCGCAGCTCTACCGCGGCGGCATTGCACGGTAGCATGGACGGCTTAGAGTGCTTCCTTTGCAAATCAAAAGCGCACGGAACACCGGAATGTAACGCAAGAATCGGGCTAGCGGAGTAGAAGCGTAGGTTGCAAGCAGACCGGAGGTGCTTCCACTGCACGAAGGCCAATCACATGGCAAGATTATGTCGAGGAGCACCCAGCTGTGGCAAATGTCAAGGCAGGCACGCGTCAACCATGTGCGACCCAAATTACGCTCCGGGAAAAATGTTTACCAGATCGAATGAGACGGAACCGAAGGAACCGGCACCGGTCGCTATGCATGTACGTGGTAGGAACAGCAAGCCGGCAGTGCTCCTACAAATGGTTACTGCGTGGGCAGAAGGTACAAACAGAAGAAAACTCGCCTGTATTATCTTCGACAGCGGCAGTCAGCGCTCCTTCATAACTGAAGAACTGACTCAGCGACTGGACTGGAAATTGCTCGGGACAGAGATCCTCACAATCGGCGTGTTCGGGGGCGAAAGCACTGAACGTACGTTTCGCAGGGTTCAAGTGACTTTGCGAGACCAACTCTACAACAAAAGATATGACATCGACGCTCTCGAGACACCTACCATATGTGAGCAGGACCTTCCGAGCCCAGATGAAGCCATCGTGGCAACATTAGAGGAACTCGGCTGTCCCGTGGGAGACAACATGACCGGACTGGAACAACGCGGCGTCAACATACTGCTGGGATCAGACCACTACTGGGGGTGCATCACAGGAAGAATTCACCGACTGAGCGGATGCCTGACTGCAGTAGAAACTGCATTCGGTTGGGCGGTACAGGGACGGACGGGCTCGGAATTGACCATCGTGAGTTGCTCCCAGGCAACCGTGCTAATAGCAACGCTGCAGGATCTAGAAACCACATCGGTTCTCCGACATTTCTGGGAGCTAGAATGCGTGGGAGTTACCGACCCGCCAGTAGAAGATCCCTCGGACAGCGCCGTGAGACGAGAGTTCGGAGCCAACGTAACCAAGACCGCCGGTAGATACGAAGTGGGCCTTCCATGGAAATCGGACGTAAGCCTGGCAGACAACATGGAGGTGGCAAGAAGGAGGTTGGAGAATCTGCGTAAGAAGTTGACCAAAAATCCCAATCTCCTACAGAAGTATGCCTAAGCGATTCGGCAATACCAAGACAACGACATGGCGGAGAGGGTCGATGAAGAAACAAAGAACGAAGGTGCAGCAAGGGTGTGTCACATGTCCCACCAGGCTGTTCTCCGCGAAAACAGCCGCACCACGAAACTTAGGACTATGTTTGACGCTTCCTCTCACGGCGCAAACTGTAAATCCCTCAACGAAAACTTGGAGAGTGGACCGAATATGAATCCATATCTCGTCGCCCTACTTCTGAGGTTTAGGACGCACCCAGTAGCGTTAGTGGCGGATGTGGAGAAGGCTTTCCTGCAGATCGGAGTCAAGGCGGAGGATCGTGACGCACTGCGATTCCTCTGGTACAAGGAACCGCCGATCCCAGATCAACCGGTAGAAGAGATAGAGACCTGGCGAACGACGAGGGTGACTTTATGTGCAACGTCAAGCCCGTTCCTTTTGGCGGCTACCCTGCGGCACCATTTCCCGGCGATGGAGAACACATACCCAACAACGGCCGAAAAATTAAGCAAGTCCGTGTATGTTGATGACCTGTTGACCGGAGCGAGCAACGAAGGCGAGGCTAAGAAGTTGTACGCCAAGGCGAACGAGGTGTTTAGGCAGGCCGGTATGAGACTCCACAAGTGGGGTTCAAATAGCGCATCACTAGCGGAGGTGTTCGAGGAGGACGGCGCCAGACAAAAACCACTCGGACAAGTCGCGAACGTGCTCAAGGTGCTTGGAGTGACTTGGAAAGCCAAAGAGGACAGACTTATGTTTTCGCCGGAGCATGTGATGCAGACTGCTCGCCACCAAGAAAATACGAAGCGGCTTCGTGCTGCAAACGACAGCTCGCCTTTACGACCCTAGGGGATTCTTGGCACCCTTCGTCGTGAGAGCCAAGATCCTGTTCCAGGAAATCTGGAAACTAAACCTGGACTGGGACGATGTGCTACCAGATCACCTGCAAGACGAGTGGACCGGGTGGTGCAGCGAACTTGTCGAGCTAGAAAGGGTCAAGATCCTAAGGTTTTGCGACGACGGATTGCAAGGCACGGTGACCCACCGATCATTGCATATCTTCGCCAACGCCAGCACCGCTGCCTACGGAGCCATCGGTCTACCTTCGCACTACCGATGATACAGGAGCGACGACGACGACGTTATTGCTCGCAAAAGGACGAGTTGCACCCTCAAAACTGTCACGCTGGCGAGATTGGAACTGATGGCCAGCTTGATCGCCTCAAGGTTGTCCAAATACGTTCAACCTGCCTTGAGCTTGAGGTGAAGGACGGTCACTTCTGGACGGATTCAATGATCACGCTTTACTGGATCAGGGGAGAGGCCTCTCGATGGAAGCTGTTCGTCAGGAATCGAGTGCAAGAGATCCAGAGCAATTGTGAAGGCGCGACGTGGCACTACTGCCCGGGAAAAGAAAATCCCGCTGACCTCATGACACGAGGTCTGACCGCATCCCAGTTGGTCTCCAGTTCACTGTGGTGGTCGGGGCCGACTTGGTTGCCACTGCCAGCGACGGAATGGCCCAAGGAAATGTGCGGAGAACTCCCTCGGGACGCCCTCGAGGAGAGAGGATCGAGAGCAGAAGTGTTTGAAGTCACAGTAACGCCCATTCCAGAGTTGATCGATATCTCGCGATTCAGCTCTGCTTCAAAGATCAACAGAACAACGGCTTGGATTTTTCGATTCCTCCACAACGTCAGGTCAACTGAAAGACGAACGGGACCGCTGACAGCCGAGGAGATCGAGGCAGCGCGAAATCACTGGATAAAAGAGGCGCAGCGCTCGGCGTTCGCTACCGAGCTTCGCTGCGCGACCAACACTACGAAGACCCCGCCGGGTTCTCCCCTCCAAGACTTCGCCAGTTTCATCGATCAGCGGGGAGTACTTCGCATTCGAAGTCGCCTCCAGTCCGTCAACATGACGTATGACGAACGAAACCCGATCGTCCTGCCCAAGCAGCATCGATATTCAACTTTGCTGGCAATCGACGCGCACCGACAGCTGCTGCACGCGGGAGTCAGAGATACTCTCGTGCAGCTCCGTAACCAGTATTGGATTCTGCGGAGTCGAGAGCTGGTGAAGAAAGTGGTGCGTGCCTGCGTGACCTGTCAGCGCTTTAGCGCGACCCCGCGAGTGTCCCCACGGGACCATTGCCGGATGCCCGGACAACACGAGCGGACCCTTTCGAGGTAGTCGGCACGGACTTTGCGGGCCCCCTCTATGTCAAGGGCAAGGACCTCACATGCAAGTCCTACGTGGTGATGTTCACGTGTGCAGTCACGCGGGCTGTGCACCTGGAGTTGGTTCCAGACCTATCGACCCGGAGCTTTCTCTTTGCCTTCCGTCGATTTGTGTCGCGCCGAGGGCTGTGCCGCGTAATTTATTCCGACAATGCGTTGACCTTCAAACGAGCGTCGAAGGACCTCACGGAACTGTGGAAGACGTTGCGCCACCCAGACGTGGTCAGCCACTTTGCGAACACGGGTATCCAGTGGAGGTTTATTGTCGAGAGAGCCCCATGGTGGGGAGGATTCTACGAGAGGCTTGTGCGCTCGGTAAAGGTGTCTTTAAGAAAGGTTATCGGAAGCAACTGTCTGGACACAGAGGAATTGACCACCGTTCTGATTGAGGTGGAGGCCGTGTTGAATTCGCGGCCACTAACGTTTGTGCACGACGGGGTCGGAGAGGGGACCCCGCTCACGCCGGCTAGTTTCCTAGTTGGGAGGCGGCTGACGACACTTCCGCCGACAGGTGGGGACACGCTTGCTTCCACACCAGAGGAGCTTCGCGTGCTCTGCTGGCGGCAGCGAAAACAACTGCTTAACCGATTTTGGGGAATATGGAGGGAAGAGTATCTTCAAGAACTCAGATCAGCGCACGCCACTCAGAACAGGCAGTCTGCGCCCATCAGAGAGGGTCAAATTGTTCTGTTAAAAGAGCCGCTTCCACGCCTGCTATGGAAGCTCGGGCGAGTAGAAAGAGTGTTCCACGGCCGAGGTTCTCGGATCCGGTCGTGTGAGGTCCGAGTGCATCGCGGCACCATTTCGCGATGGCCAGTGCAGCTTGTGTATCCGTTGGAGTTAATGGAAGTTTAGAATGGACTCCCATCCATTCGGTTGGGAGTATGTTGGAACGTTTATGTGGTTCGTAGTAAGCCACATCCCTGGCACGAGCAGATCGAAGACGACAGAAGTGAAAAAGAGAAGATGGAGAGCTCGTGCGTCGAATCAACATGGGAACGACACGTCAGATCGCATCGCTTGCAGCTTGTAGATAATGTAAATAAAAGTTTGCTTGAACGTAACCATCGACGACTACCAGAGGTTCCTACAGAGGTGTTCAAGTGTCAAAACACCCCCAGAAATTTCAACGTTCCTCTTTACCCCTTTCTCTTTTCCCCCTCTCAATTTGTGTGTGTGTGTTTGTTCGGTGTCAGTTTGTGTGGGTAATGTTTACAATCTTCTGTTCAGCACGTGAGTCGTGAAAGTAATGAGTTCAATAGGCAAGCCGTCACTTGACGCTTTGTCAAGAATGATTATTGACCTACAACTTCAAGCGTGTCCTCAAGGTCTCCAACAGAGTCAGCACATTTACGTCTGGCAGTATCGTCTTACCTAAGTAAGGACGATGTTGTAGCCAACGTTAAATAAACTGCCTGGGGAAGTTTTGGTTTGGACACAGATGTGGAAGGACCGCACCGCTTAGCGCGTCTCAGCGGTACATGCAACTTGCTTTTGCCCGGAGGCCTTGTATCCTAATGTAAACCGCCTGCTGCAAATCCTGGCCACCACGCCCGTTAGCACCGCTGAAGCGGAACGTTCGTTCTCGAGACTTCAAAGACATGAGTCATACTTGAGAGCTTCAACGTCCCAGGAGCGCTTGCTAGGGCTTGCGCTTCTGAACATTCACCGGAACATCTAAGTCAGCCCCGAAAGTCTCCTCTCGCTAACTCTATCGACCTAGACCTATGCAAACCTTGAAACGCGTCCCAATGGAGCGTTTTACGGAACGCCGTAAAATGCTTGCCTTTTATTATATCTTTCAAAAATAGTGTCTAGTGATTTTTGATGAGCTCAGGAATTTTTTAGTTGAAACCTTCTGTCCATTTTCACTTATTTAAAAGCGAATAAATAAAGTTTACTTAATTCGTAGACTGCTTTTTAAGATTGTCCCTCTATACTATGTGTCTCCTGGCCGTCTAATTCAGCTGTAGAAACCGCACAAATTTAACTTTTACGGGTTTTTTTTAACGAATCTGCAAAGCCTAAAAAAACACCCACCGATGCGCGTACTAGATTTAAGGCATATCAGGCACTCGTGGAGTTTATGCTATGATAGGGAAGAACGGTTTATGGTTCCTGCTCGTATTATAAAAAAAAAGAAAATAAGATATTTATTGTTAGAATGGTTGCAAGTAACGTTGCGTATGAAACCAAATTTACCGAAGTCAAAACTAGCCTAAATATGCGGTCACTATGGATCTGGCCAGTTGACAACTTGTACACCTATACCATATCAGTACACAATTACTACAAATACACGTTTAGGCAGCCCCTAAAAAAAGCAAAGGCTCCTGAGCCAAAGAAAACGTATCGTTCTGCCAAGGGGTTTTCTAAACTACTGTAAAACGGTACGGCTTTTTTTATGTTCCACATTATTAAAACATGTTGCCAGATCGAGGTCAACTTTTAGATCTGCATTCAGTTAGGTTTGTTAGATGGAGCTGAGAGAGTGGTGCAATACCTTTGCTGCTTAACCAGATTTGGAACCACTTTTCTCTTTTTTTTGCGTCATTTTGTTTGTTTGCATGTTGTGATTTTCAGATTTTAAAATTAAAGTTTGTAAATCGTTGGGTTCTGTAACTTGTACCATGACGTTATTTTTTTCTCCCAAGCATGCCGGTTACGTCTTTTTTGTTTCGTGTAAAAGTAATAACATCCTATTCATTCCAACAGTTTCCCGCCCTCAAGCACACACGTGCTTTTCCGGGCCTGTTTAATTCATGTACACGTTCATTAAGTAATAAACGTATGTATGTATGTTACCGAGAAGTATTAACCGATAATGACATCAGACTTCTGCTGTCTCATCTAATCTTAATAGCTAATTGGTGCAGAACATGGCTAATGGAACTAAACATCAAAAGAGCAAATCAATGCGCGTATTCTGTCGTAACGCAGTTTCGCCTATTTACAACTTCAACACTGTGTAATTGGAATCCGTGCAAACGTGTAAATACCTTGGTCTTTATGCAACGTATGATCGGTCATGGAACATACATAGAGTGCACGCTACTAACAATGCTGACCTGGTGTTCGGTTTTCTAAGGATTTTTGTTCAGTTCTTTCACCCCCTCAGCTCCTTCTTTATAAATCACAAGTTTCGATCGACGCTTGAGGACGCAGCCTCTTTCTGGAACCCTAGAACGGGGTGCCTCGATGAGTAATTTTAATTGATTTAAAACAAATATCATTTTCAATCTGTCTAGCTATCATCGCATTTTTACTATAACCTTCCTCATCATCATCATCATCATAATATTAATAAAGCCTTAATTTGTGCCAATAAATGATCAATCATGGTCTGCAATGTGGCACAGTGAAACAGTTGTACCGTTGTAGAACGTGCTCAGCATACTTATTTAAAAACACAAATTATAAAACTAGCATGCAACAAAACACGACAGTGCATTGTTAACAACGTAAAAGAATACATCTCATGTAATTGTCAAAGGAGATTAACGTAGTTATCGAAAATGTCAAATTTTCATGCCCAAGATTGTTTACACATATCTTCATTCTTGTTCTTGGTGATATCATATGTTGATCTTCGGAGTAAAAAGTAAGAGCTCTCCTACTTGAGCGAGTCTATAAAACTACTATTGTCTCTGCCCAATCTTGCTTGACTCAGACAGACTTTTTCGCTTGTCTTTTTTTAAATAAAATGTACTATCATTTTGCCCTACGTGAAAGCCTTCTAACAACCTCATGGTATATTTCCCGTCGATTAGATTATCAACATAAGGTTGGCGTCCTGCCTTGCAAACACGAATGCATTTTTCTATTCGTTTATCCCTCGCACTTCCTTGGAATGAAATCACCTTCCTTGCCACATGGCAACCTTACCTGACCCAAATACTTTCAACTATGCCCTGTCTTTATTGTTGTTTTCTGATGTGCCATATTTTTTTGTTTGATTATTTGCTTATTACTCCCTAAGTAATGTGTTTGGCCTCGAGGGTAAGTAAATAAACAAACAAACATAGAATATCTTTTTCTACCACCTCCGTAGCCTGTAGAATTGTACATTCCAAAAACTAAACTCAACTGGAATTCGATTTTGCTCTGATTTAAAGTGAAACTAAATGTAGTGCACAATTATAGGTGATTTTTCAAAATGTTTGCGTGCACATAGTTGTGAGAAACCTCTGATATTGTCGGGCAGTACTTGTAAAACTAGATTCGTATATTTCCCATTAATTCATAGATTCTCTCCCCTGCACACAGCGGACACTTTAGTCATTTGTCGCAGTTAGGCCCCTTTATGTCTGGCGCCTCGCTTGAGCTCAGTACGGTCGAACGGAAAACTCCCGGAAACAGGAGCAATATTGGATCCCGCTGTGAACAAAGCCAAATGGAGCGATACGAACATTCCCTATAAGAGCCTCCCGCTGTTTCCCTTTTCTTTACTCTTATTCGTCTTTTTTCCTCCTCTGCCTCCCCTCACTCTCCACTTCGAGAGATTGTAAACGACGTGCGGCTTCGCGTCGCCGGCTGTTCCCCTCTTGGGAGTCTGGGGCTCTCGTTTAGTGTATTCGCTCATTGTAGCCGTTCCGTTTGCTGTTGTGGTCGTTGTTGTTGATGCTTGCTCGAACCGAGTGTGATGACCCCGAGCTGACCCAGATCTCCCGTGGCTTCCGATGGCCTTTCCGTTGCGACGTCAACCGGGAACATTGTCATTTGTTGTTGGCATAAGCTGAGGGTTTGGCTACAGGCAGCTGTTCTTCCGCTTCCAGGAAAAGAGCTGGAAGAGGCGGAAGCTACTACACTTTCCTAATGAATATAGTGACGAATGATACAAGTACGCTCATCCCATCTTTCAAATGAACATTACAAACATAAAGCAAAAAGAAAGGTAAAAAATGCAAAACCTCAAACACACCACTGCTTTCATCAATTTCAAAACATTCCAAAACATTCAAGAACTTTCTTTTGAACAGACGACTTCCATCTGTGATGGTCACAAAGACCTTGCGAAATGATACAAAACAGCAGGACCTACTAACTGCCCGCTTGTTGCCTCAATTTCCGAGGCCGAGTTTTCCAGCGAGTCAAAATAGCTGATTGGTCACGTGACAATTGAAACCGCATAGAAGATAGAAAAACTGGTCGAACGGAATGACCAATGACCTATCGAATAAGATGGGAGGTCGGACAGAGACTGAATGTCCAATTTGGCTGAATGTCCAAAAGGTCTCAAGATCCACCACTCTACATTTTGATTCGTTGGAAATTCAGGTATATTAAATATTCAGACGAGCAGTCAAAACTGCCCTGAAAGACCTCAAAGCTGAATCCACAATCTTACGAGCTAGGCAAGTACTGTCTGAGACAAATAAAAATTTGATTGTTTGAAGGAACAGTATACATTCGCTTCTTTAGTTATGAACGGAAGACTTCGTAAAGGGATAACCAAAAATGGTGCATTTTTTTTAAATCAAGATTTCAAAGATAGAGCCAACTCTAGGATCAACCAAATATACCCTTGACTCACTTTGTAGTCCGAGCCTTTACTGACCGAGTGCGACCTTCAATTAACCCATTAGTGATACGCAGAAACCTTTAACCTTTTTCCATGTAGGGATAAAGGGGCTTGGTCGAAACATGCAGTTATCGCATCTTTCAACACATATTCTTTCTAATGCCCCCATCACACAGTTTCTTCCTATTACCTGAGTATGTTGCGTTATAATCAAGCTCACATTTAGCCTGCGTTTTTACTCTTTCGTCAATTCCTCGTACAAATGTTTGCGTAAACCGCTAAGTTTCATGTGTATATGTACACTTTTCTCCAAGGAAGATATCAGAAATTGAAGACACGAATGCCGGGGAGAAGGTGATTACTGGAATCCTATTGCATTGTTAGAAAGGGGAAAGGGAAAGGGAGCTGGCGAAAAATTGGGCCTTCTTCCTCAACTTTAATGCAATAAATCTAATAATCACCTTTCTCCCTCTTTGTTCACTATATATATATATATATATATATATATATATATATATATATATATATATCTTTCTCAGATTGCGTAGCATTGTAAATCGCAAAATAGAAATACCTCAAGAGAGGAGGAGAATGATAGAAAGGAGGGGCGGAGGAGGGGAGGAGGACAGAAAGAGGGGACGAGGGGGACGGGCTAACCATTCACTCCGTACCCTCCCCTCCTCAAGAGCGAGAAATTTACCGAATATTTCCTGCTAAATGGCAGGGGAGCAAAGAGGAGGGTACGGAGAGGAGGGTATGACCCTCCCCCTCCTCCGCACCCTTCCCTCCTCCCCTCAAGAGTTGCGCTCTTATTCGGCATTACAGGGAATTGGAAACATCTTTCATTTTTTTTATTTATAATATATTTACACGAGGCAGAGCCAAAAGTAATAGAAATTTTTGTAAAAAAAATAAGTTGTTTATTTTTACAATTTGCCACGTTAGTCACCCTGAAAGTGGTGTTCATGTGAGTGAATGCATAGGTGCAAACGTGTTTTGTGTTTTTCAAGACAACTCTAGGACTTATCCAAAGTAGTATATTTGAATCCGTCCCTCACCCCCCTCCCTTTTTCCAACACACACAAACAAAAACAAAACAACAACAACAACAGCAACGAAAAAAAAACGTTTTCCTTTTTTGGGACTTTTTTTTTTATACAGGCGAACAGAAAACGGTCACACGGGTCAAGTGCCGTTGAATGTGAGGGAGGGGAGGGGCGATATCGCGCGATTTTGTGTTCAAATATTGTTACACTGGCTGGGCAGTGTGTACTGGGCCATCTTCGTGATGGAAGCACCACTCCTCTCTTTCACACAAATCCGGGCGTTTCTGCCTCACTGAGTTGGCCAAGTGTCTCAAAATCAGGTGTAAAACACCGGATTAACAGTTTCAGGGGAAACAAATTGGGATGAACAACGGTCTTCGAATACAAAACGAAATCAGCATCGCCTTGCCGTGTGTCTTGACCTAACGTACTTTTTTGGGTCGTGGCGAACGTTGAACACTTCCACTGACTTGAGTGTTGCTTTGCCTCAGGGTTGCGTCCATAGCACCAGCATTCGGCGACGGTAATGTCTCTTGAAAAAAACGTTTGGGTCAATTTAAAAATGTTCCTTCAGCTCTTGACAGGCGTTCACTCAGGAACGTCTCTAATCAACTGTGCGACAACGAGTCACAAATTCCGCGGAATCTTTTTACTGCGACAGCAGTTCGTGTTACACTTTGTGCATATGCGCCGTCGAACGCGCTCCATATCGACGCGGGCCATTTTCGGCACTCCGCCAAAACATTGCACAATAACGTCACGCCGCTGACGTCACGTCGCGCATCACGTCACCCGTTACCTGGCCTAAGCTGACACCGTGACGTGACACTGTCATGCCAAGTCACGTTGCACAGTGACGCCACGCCGCTTAATGACGTCGGGTGACACCCTTAGTCACATGATTTAATGACGTCACTTGACACTGTGACGTCACGTGACAATGCCTTGTCACGTGACACAATAACGGCACGTAGAAACATAAACGTGAGACTCATGATAATGAAAAAAAAGCGTTTTCGCTAGTTATGCCAGAAGGGTTCTCGGGCGATGAAACCAATAAAGTTATGCGGGAGTTAAGCCGGCGAAACCAAGGCGTGAAATTAGGTGAAGCTACAAGGTTGAAACTTGAGTGCGAGATTTTGCAAGGATTCTTCAGTGACCACAAGGTGGTGTTAGTTTGTGTCCGATAATATGGCATAAGACGTTCAGGCAACCACACGAAGGACGTGGAATGGTTCATGCATACACATGCAGTTTTGTCGTTCCCTGAATTTGAAATTTGGGCGCGCGATTTTCGAATTACCACCAAGGCAGTCCTAGTTTGAGTCCAATAAAATTGTTTAACATCTTAACAAAATCCTCTCTACTAAATACACCCTTATAGGTTCCAAAACACTATATAATTTTCGTCCGGTGTGTTACTTGGGTTAATACGATTCGCCAATGCGGACTCTATGGTGCGCGCTCGCAGCTTCACCGTTCATTCAGTCCATCTGCTCCGAAACGACACCTTGTCAGCTTCGACGTCACACCTCAGCTGTCGCAGTGTTTTGCCTTACGGGTTGCGTAAGTACCTCGACTTTTTTCACGTTAAACATTTCAGTCAAAATGCATTGACACGTACTCCAGGATACTCCACTCAATTCAGCAAGTTCTTCATTTGTTCTTTGATGGTCTGCGAAGACAAAATCCTGAATTTTCTGGATCTTTTCATCATTTGAGAAGGTTGAGGGTCGCTTTGAACGAGATTGGTCGTCGATCTATAATTCACCGGGGCTGAAGCGAGAAAACCACTCGTAGACGTGCGATTTCCTCATAGCGTCTTTTTCGTAAACTGTCTGAAGCATTCCGAAAAATTCAGCCGCCGTCTACCCTAAAAAAAAAAAAGACCAGCATTTCATGGCCTCACGTAGTTCCTTTAAATCAGACATTTCAAGAAACGAGAAATGATTTTGAAGCGCTTGGTGAAAACAATTTACGACATGCCGCTAGAACATTTGAAGACGACGCTGGTAGGCAAACTGACTCGGAAGGGGTGCTGCTAAGCGCGGCTAGCGGCGGGACCTGGTACTAGGGAAGTCCCGCCCTCCAGAAATGCATTCCGGTCACCCTTTGGGTCTCCCATCGTATTTATTTCTACCCCTCTTCTTCTCCATCAGGTGAGAGTGAGCGAATGCAACAAAAACGCAGCGCATGGGGATTGAAGGGTATCTTAATATGTAAGAAACATATTGGTGTTATTCCTGTTATCCCTTTTCTATACAAGATATGAAGTTTGTGTCGTTGGTTTTAAAATACATTGGAATGATCAGAATGACCAAAATTCTTGCGGTATGTGTGGAACAATATTTTTGGGGTTTTACTTGTGCGTATTAAAATGAATGCTGATATTTTTTTTTTCAAAGTGCTCCCCCATCATAGTTTCCGCTGTGGAGCTAATAATATTATCAAATAAAAAATGAATTACGTTCGGCCCGGCTTCAGGAGTGCCTTCACACGTGAGCACGGCGCAGTTGACAACCCACGAGAGATGTTGACGCCAAGAGACACTCAAGAGCTGCTCGGATAAAGTGTGATCCTTTTTCTCGGTCTTCTCCGAGTCGTATTGACGTCGAGAACATGCCCCAAGGGGCTCTGACTTCCTTTTGCCGACCTTCACTCTGATGCCCCTTGTAGAGAGGGTCAAAAAAGGGGGAAAGGGGGTAAGGCGAGCAACGTTGCTGGAAGAACTCCCTGGGGAAATTGTCACAGGAGCCTGCTTCGAAGGACTGGCTCCTATGCGTACTTCAGCGACGAGCTGGACGAGATCGTAGCACCGCAGTTTTTGGCGCAGCGATTACTTTGTACCAAGACAAAGAAAAACAAATTCTTACTTGTGTTCGCACAGTGAATTTTGCTTGCCCCATTGCCTCAGAACAGATTATGTACAGCCAACTAACCAAAGAGGTAGAAACGAACTAACGAAACAGACAGACCGCCGAGGGGTAGCGCTGTTATCAAATAGGGCTCGGAGTGGCTCAATTCCGATCAAAGGGCAAGTTTTCCGACTGAGTTTATTTATTGAAATACCTTACACACCCTCAAGGGGCATTATGTAAAATGGGAGAGGGGGGGGGGTCGCAAAGCAGAATAAATTGAATGTACTGAGCACAATAACACAAGATCAACCACACTTAAGTACACATACATCAAAGGTCCAAAAAAGTAGTTATATCCAGCTCGCTTACACCTTGCATTTAATTGCATTATAATCATAGTTGTATCTTGGCGAAAAAAACTTGATTACTTTGACGAACAATATTATCTGGCAGGTCGTTCAAGTCAGCAAGGGCGGATAGCAAAAACGAGCAGAAAAAGAAGGTTGACTTACCAGAGATAAGTGTAATCTTAATTGTTATCGATGCGGGCTGAACCATATAACGGATGGAAAAGAAGTGATGAATGAAGTGATGGCGAGTAGAAAGGTTTATGCAGAGATAGCCTGCGGCGCATCTCAGGTGAATGAAGGTCAGCGCAAGTTTTAAGGTTAGTTACACTGGTATGGCATGAGTAATAAGAAAAAATGAAACAAACGGCTCGGTTTTAAGGGGCTTCCAGTGAGGCAGGTAGGTAATAATAATGAGGGTTCTAAATGCTGCCAGCGTATTCCAGGATCGGTCGAACGAGCGTGATAGTCATTTAAGAAAAAATAGGGCAGAATTAAGGTTACGTTTTAAATACTGAGACTACGGTTTGCTCTTGAAAGAATATAATTAATATGCATGTTCCAGGATAAATCGGTGGTTTCGCAACGCGAAATCTTAAAAGAGGGAACGCAATCAAAAAGTTCTCCGTCATTAATACTATCTTGTAGCCACGTTTCTGTAATAACAATCCTATCAGCACTGGTGAATTCAATAAAACTTTGCAATTCATCGCGATTGTGCATGAGGCTTCTTATGCTTTTAAATAAAACAGAAATAAGTTTTTCAGAGATACGTGAAGGTGCTACGCATGGTTAATCAATATCAGACACGACCGTTTTGCTCACAGGATTGAAAACGAAAGCGTTGTTACTAATAGAGTGTTTATTATAACGAAGCTTAAATTGTTCGCTTTAAAACCTTCGCAAAAAGGAGCAGCATTCGTCGTGCTTCACGCACTACTGGAGAAAAATCTTCATTTACGGAATATCCCGTACCTTATACCATGCCGGCATCGTTAAGAATCAAATCATTGTGTTATGTAGACCACATTTTTACTATTACTGGGCAGTTTTTGCTCGGACTAAAACGACCCAATCTGTGGGCACGTTCAACCCAGCTTTGATCCAAACTAAGACCAAGCTTCTCTGAACACATTTTTAAGACCACTTGTTCGGTGATCGCTCACGTTTCACTATCTGTATCAGGTAAGCCATGAACACCGAATGTACAGTCTATGTTCGGTGTTTTCACAACGAGCCTTAAGAACAGAAAGGTGCCCGTTCACACCAGATAACGCTGTCCCAGAGGTCACAATCTCTCCACGCACATCGTTTAGCGTTGAAGCGCTAGCGGATGCTTGCGTTTCAATAACTTTAACTTCAGCGGACAGCTGGGCAACCGATTTATTTGTATGTTGCAAATATTTCTTGAGCGTTTTTCATTCTTCAAGTACGGTGATTTGCCTTATTTGCAGCTGCTGGGCAATAGCGAAAACGGAAGTCAACTCTTCCCCTGTCCCTTAGCCATTGGACCCGTATTGCATTCAATATCACCACATACGAGAAGCAGGAGGCGAATGTACAGGGACCAAACATAGGTACGCAGCCTATGGCACAAAAGAATGCAAATGGGTCGGGCACGACACCATAATGAAGAACAGGTCATCACTTTTGAAACATGTATGTTAACGGTAACCAGTCTGTATCAGATGTAGGCGTATATGAACGTCGTTCCAGACCCGGTGTCGTGCCCCAAGTGGTGCATAGCGAAGACGGCTATCTAAATTGTCCCGAGTGCGTCTCAGGACTACGGTGTTGCCAGACGAGCCACGTTGAAGTGTGGGACGTTGACGGTGCAGAAACGTTCGTGCCCGGCGTAATCACATTCGGCAGCTGGGAGAAGACGGGAAACGAATCCAGGCGCGCTTGTTTTACCGAAGACGGTGAACGCGGGAGGCGCAGTTCCACGGGCAATAGGGACATCGAAAGGCCCAGCAAGCACCTGTGTCAGAGGTACACGTGTGAACATCGCTCCAGACCCGGTGTCGTGCCACTACGTTGTTCTAGTAACGTTAGGGGTGAGTCAAACTATGCCGCTGTGAGCCGTTGCACAGTAGGATGCGTGGAAGCATTCAACACTGCATCGAAGTGGAAGGCGCCCTTCCCGCTACCAAATGAAAAGGAGAACGTCTCCCGAAAGCGGGCTTCTTCGCATATTACGTTCTTTGTGCGGTGAAGCGACATTTTCGGAACGATGCGCATCCGGTTCACTTTCTTTTTCCAGCAATGCGTAAATGCGGGACGAACGCAACGTGGCAAAGCAGCAAAACTACTCCAAGGTCGCGTATGTTTTTTCGATCTGAGGCTTTTGCAGTACTGAAAGTTTAGCAGCTCATACGTTGTTATTTGTTTCATAGAATTATGGTTAGCTAGGTTCTCAAAATAGATCGCTCGTCGTGTTGTATAGAGAGGATAAAAGTATCGGGATCCTAAATTGTACAAAGCCGGCTCTCACTCCTCTAAATATTAAACAAGTTGTCGAAGCTCATGCAATACGTACGAGTGCTTTATCCTGTAGATTTATATATATCTCATAGCGTTCGCAGTCTAGACGTTAACTAGACCGTAAGCGCACGGAAAAAATAATCGGCAGACACACTTAAGACTGGTTACGCGTAGGAATGCGAAGGCATTCCTACAGGCTGCGCATCCCTGCAAGCAGCGCGCCGTGTCTCCCTTTTGCACACGGCGCTCCGGCGGTGACGTGACGCTCCCCCACTGCGCAGGCGCGGCGAACCCCGCCGGCTTCACTGCGGCTTCCGTGACGATCAGCATTGCGTTGCTGTGCTTTTCTTTGTGTTTTATTTCTGAGGCGCGTCTGCTTTGAACTTGAGCGCACCTGCAGGCTTCCGTGACGAAGCATCTGCGTCGCTGTGCTTTTCTTTGTGTTTTTGTTGGTAATGAAAATTTAGAGCGACGTTTTTCGCTGCCACAGACAAAGGCTACAGTCGACGCCGTCTTCGCTCCATGGGACAGTTAATTGTATTCGCATTAAAAAGAATAAAAGAAAAAAAGGGGATGGGGGCGGCTTTTTATTGTGGGGTGGGAGGGGGAAAGATCAACGTCTAGATAATCTTTCTTTAAAGTGATAGTTGTTAAAGCCTCTTCTCCAACTCTAAATAATCTATACTCTAATAGACAGTTTCGGCATAGCGTCGCCGTAGGGGCAGCATTGCGATCGAAAACTTGCACTGCCCTTCGAAGCACGCTCGTCAGCGCGCGCAAGGAGTGTTGCTGTAGCCATTTTCCTGCGAAGTCACGCAATGTCGTTACTGCCAGGGTTGAGTAAAAATACTCAGAAATGTATTTTATAATACAAATACTGGGATACAATAAAATAGTAGCTAAAATACTGATACTATCTCTGTAAAAATGTCTTGCGATACGTATCGGAAATACATTTTAAATGAGGCAAAAGTATTTGTAAATAAAAACACAGGAATAAATTTTAGGGAGGGCAGAAATACAAATACAGAACTACTGATACTGCAATACATTTTTCAGATTTGTTTGAGACGTCAACTGAGATGAAAAAACTTGAAGTTTGAAAGTGGAAAGCTTTTGATCCCGAAATTACTTTCCCGCAGGCTTGGCAGTTTGCCTTGACGGTAGTGGTTTTGGACAACAAGGAGTCTTCAATGAGTTAAAAAAAAACGTTCCATAAAGGACTGACCGCGGTCACTTCTTCGCCAGCTTCCCGTCTGTCTGAACGAGGGAGTGCGAATAGACTTTACCCCTAAATAAATTTTGTCACTTTAAATCCCATCCAAACGTCACCACGCCCCTGTCCAATAAGGATGCCCCTGTCAACATTGACCTCATGATGTCACGGTGGAATGAACTGGTATTCTTTATCTGTAGGTGTGGCCTTGAACATGAAACTTTACCATGCTGCTGTATGAAAGCACAATACGTACTTTCGTTGTAGGTTACCTAGAAGAAGATCGTGCAGGCAGTGTCATTTGGAATTTTTGAGAATAGTGGACCACCTGAAGCATCCTGGAACACATGACTTATTCTGTTTT
>JAZHYW010004334.1:0-45546 GCA_037355805.1 Ixodes ricinus
CATCGTCCCTGCCTTGGTCAAAACAGCGTGGTCAAATTCTTCGACACATTGAGCACTTCCTCTCCCTAACACTGCCACACAAGCGTCACGAATACCAGGGCCGGTGCTTCGCCGCGGTGTCGCCGGTCAAACTCGGCGGACAATGGTGCCATCGAAGTCGAGGAAGGCGGAAGACGTCCATAATTGCAGGCGTCCTGGCTTCCGTGCGTTGGGGGATAATCCCGCGAACGATCTAAGCTGGGAAATTGAATAAAGCCCCCTCCTTTGTCGAGGACGTCCCGAAAGGCTGTCGGGTCGCCGTGCGTCCGGAATCTCAGACAGCAGAAGCGAGAGAAGGGGCAGACATAGACGGCCAGATGACAGGGTCAACCCGATGATGTTACCGAAAAGGAGAAGGTCATCGTCCCCGTCGCGCCAAGGTGCGTTGGCGGCTCCACGGCGCCTCTCGCTCTGTCTCCTGGCGCAACTGACCTGAGCCACCTGGCGTGGCGACGGTCGCCGAGGCGTTATCCGTGCCGGTCGGTCTGGAAGGGCAAGGTCGTCTTTGGCGGCAACGCAGAAACAATGTCTAAGTCGAACTTCCCAGCGAGAACCCCCGTCGTCCCTTCGCCCTGTCCATCGAACAAGGACCCCGATTTCCTGCTGATTATCGCGCCAGTGAAAACGGTTTATTCTATTGCAAGAAATACATCAACAGTGTGCACGTTTCGCCGCCAATACAAAGTCAGCATCAGCAGTACGCACGGTGATACCGACGGGAAGGCGAGCCAGCCAGTCGCCCTTTTTTATCAGGCCCCGGCTGCGCATATTGCTGCCGGGCTTCATTTCGCATGGCGTGACACTCCGTCTGTTCTGCGACGTTACTGCCTGTCCTAGGTGCCTCCATACAAGATTAAGCTAAGCATAAAACTAACGGGAAAAAAAAAAATGTGCCACAACAAACTTACAGCACAGTGTCCCGCCGTAACGACGGGAATGGGAACGGTACGCCAATACATATATATGGCTTTTGACGTCGCTGATCCGGGCGTGTAACCCGGGGAAAGGGCGTGGACGCTATAGCGTCCACCCTTTCTCGTGTTATGTTTTGTATACTAGTCTTGTATACAAGACTAGCGGAGTATCCGCAACTGATCTAATCGAAGGCTGGCAGTGAGTCGAGGAACGAGTGTTGATTCGGCTGCCACCAGTCTCGATCATAACCACCGCAAGGGTGAGATCAAGTCAGTCGCTAATGATTTGATATAACGAGTTTCAGGGAATCAATCTATCTGAATAGGGGTTTATAATATATGGAACCTCTCGTTCTTGTCGATATCGTGAAGCCGAGGAAAGAAGCTCGTTTGAACTAGAGTGCCCTCAATGTCCTTCTGTTTAGGGTGATGCCATCGTTTGTAGTACCGATGCCGACAGCACGTGCTCACAGGAAAAATACAAAGAAATCGCAGGAAACAAAATGTCGCTGTAGCACAGTCAGCGCCACGAGCGCGTGCAGGGACACGCTCTTTCACGCGCTTGAGAACAAAAAATAAAAATAAACGTTAAAACAAAATGGCCAGATGTCATCCCCACAAGCAAAGCGCATAGAGAGGCACCCTAGTTTGAACCACTTATTTTATTGATATAACATCGCACCGAAGTTATTATAGAAATGAAAGAAACGCTTCGTACGGCTGCAGAACGTTTCTGAGTAACGGTGAAACCCGCGACACCTTGAGGTTTTTGGCAGGCGCTGCTCCTCGTCCAAAAGCACGAGGCAGGTGGAAGCGGAGCCCTTTCCTCCCCTCTGGGGAATCCCGCGGCGAGAAAGATGTAGAGGGAAAGAACGAAAGATCCCCGGGCGAAGAAAGGGGCGAAGATTATCAGCTCAGCCGACTGATGACGTGGAACGAGGGCCCCGATGTATCGGGGGCGCATGTTTCTTTTCAGGGAGCCGCTATGTATCAGGGGCATGCTTGCTTCGTGTCCATCGGTCCTCCCGTCCCTCGTGGGAGGCCGATAGTTTCGCACTTTCTCGCGCACGGGAAGCAATGAGGATAAAATGGCGGTGGAAGAAAGTGTGGGAAAGGGAAACAGGCAGTTGGCATCACTCTGTGCGAAGCGCGCATGAAGGCACTCTTGTTTCTACAACAAACAGCCTCACACCGTTGGGTGCCTAAAACCTATGTTCTTTTTTTTAGCGTTGTATGGTTGCGCGGAGGCGATTTTGATTCGCCGACAATTTGCGCCATCGTCCACGATTGGCTAAGTTACTAAACACCTTCTGCTATCCCACGCCCCGACGATAAGCAGGTAGAACGGGGAATGATATCCTCTCGTTTAACCGAAGGAGAAGGAACTCACCAGTAGCGTGGCCAGACATTATATTCTAGGATATCCATGACTAGAGTACGGGAGAAGGGGGAAGAGAGAGAAACTGTACTTTTATATTTTATGACGAATGTAACCATGCCGATCGTGCGTGAGTTCGGTGTTGCCTTTGCTGGGCCATAAATATTGTCGAAGCGTTCTACACGTCATGTAGATTACAATATGTTGTAAAACAAACATATTAAGAGAAAAACGAAGCAATTATATGAAGGAAAAAATTTCGGGATCGGTTTCGGGTTGGGTTTGCCATATAGATCATGCTTGCCCGGTCCCGAGACCAAGTGTGAACGATCGGGCTGGGTTTGGGGTTGGCCGGGCCCGCGCAGTGCAATAGTGCGAATTTGTCCAAATAAGCCGGAAATAGAAAACTCCGTAAAAATAAATCATAATCAAACGAATCATACAGAATATACATTTCGCATACCAGGGTCACTAAACTCGTCAAACACAAAGTTGAGGCCGAAGTTCGCGGAGCGTGCGAGTTGGACTCTCCCGACGATGGCGTCACGCGGGACGAGTGTCAATCATGCAAATTCTCTTGGTGCTCGGATTCCAGTGAGAATGTGAAACACAAAGTCGTAACGAGCTTCATCGGAGCGCGTGCAAGCAACACCGTGAGGCCAGGCGATTGAACGGCTGCACCTGATGACGTCGCTCCCGCGTGTCCCTACATCCCTACGTCGCGTCAGAATTATTAATACGTAATTGTACCTAGGCGGGCTGTAAATGCTCTGAACTTTCTCGTCAGAAGATCGTTGTTTGTGGAAGCTATTGGTGACGACGAAGTGACGTTTCACAACTTTGGGAAGGAGGTATTTGAGGCCAAAATATTCGCTTCGGAATTGAGGCGAAGTTTAAACTTTGTGATATTGTGGAGTCGTGCGCGGTGTACGCGGCTTTAGAGCTCATCTTCCGGAACTGTCAACAACGCTACCGGGGTCACCCAAGCGCCGTGTGTGGACTGACATCGGTAGTGTTTGAGAGAAGAGGGGGCGGCGAGGGATGCAGAGGGAAAACCTAAGGAAAGGAAATAAAAAAAGGTGCGAGCAACACACACACACACACACAACATACACACACATTCACACACACAAATGGGAGTCAGGAAGGTCCGTGGAAATTGTTTGGGAGAGAGGAGAGAGAGAGAGAGGGTGATGGTAGTGAAGAAGGGGAATATCCCTTCCCCGAATATTTAGAACGCAGCTCTCAAGCGCCTGTTTCGGGCTTGAGCAGCGTCGCCGTCGGCGGCGGTGCCGCCGTCTGCATAACTGCGCGTGTTGCATTATAGGACATTTCCCCACTAAATTTAGAGGGGAAATTGACGCCACATGACTTCAACACCAATTCAGTTTCCCTGCTAAATGGGAGGGAAGCAGGAGAGGAGGAGGGGAAGGTAAGAAGGAAGGTGGCAGGGCATACCCTCCCCGTCCTCATCCTCAAGAGCTGCGCTCTAGTTCGACGTTTCAGAAAACTGCAAACGTATTTCGTTTTTTTTTTTTAAATTATAACTCGCTGAAATGCTGTGGTCATGGGCTGGGGCGATACCCCCCCCCCCTCTTACACCTTTATGCCCCTTGCCCCTCTTTTCGACGCCACTGGGGGGGGGGGGGAATGACCCCTCCCCGTCCTCCTGTTTCGACGACCCTGCTAGAGGCGTTCCAACTGAGCGATGGCGAGGAACAGCACAGCGTGCAATTTTTGAAATAATGGTTCTAGAGATTCTGGAATTAAAACGGTTTGCGTTCCACGAACTCACAAGCGGCCATAAGAGACTTCCAAGCGAGAGGCTCGTGCCAGGCCTCGTTGAATGCAGGCGCGTTCGGTGACATCCTTTTATAGTTCATACCTTTGACGTCAGGGTCAGGATTATCAGTTGTGAACGACAAATTTGATGGTGCCCGTTCAAGTCGACGGTGACAAGTTTGGTTGTGTACGATGAAAATTTGGTGTCTTCGCGTTCTCGAAACATTACCGTCAATATTGACAACCTGACATGACTCTTGTTTCCGTTAAAGAACGCACAATTAATCCCAGTTTGGCTAATCTTTGAAAGTCCACCATAAAATGATTTTATCCCGCCGATGGGGGAGACAACTGCCCGGAAGCGAAATCCGTCCGAAAGTGGACAATGCTACTCGGCTGGTTGTGACCTAGCCACGTCGGGCTTTGGTAAGAAAATTTTATTTACAAAAGTGGTTCCATGACTAGAACAAACCCAAAAACCGAAAACGCGTTATGTACAGTATAGACGCTTTGCAGCAGCTGTGCATGGGCGCCGCCATAACTGACCTTCAGTTTTTGTTTCCTCTTATTCTGTTCGCTTCACCTCATCACTGCCACAAAATGACAGGTTATTGCCACCTTAGGTGCTACTGCGTCCTTCTCCCCAGCATAGGCCTCGGTGGAGGCTCATAAACGCCCGCTTCAGTGGCTCGGCATTTCGGTAAAACAGGAGAAGGTCGGCTATGGCGGCTCAATCTGGCGCGTGTGCAAAGCGTCTATATACAGGCTCTACAATCCTCAGCCGAAATAAATAAAAGGAACAACAGGGATGCTCTTTAGTAAAGGCTGCTTTATCGGCGGAAATAAGAACGATATCAGACTATCAACTTCGACGGTGTTGACTTTAGAATGCAATTACCCAAGCCTCCATCATAGAGACAATCAAACATGTCGGTCGCAGCTTATAATCTTTCTCGTGACGTCACACGTATGAACCACGGCTGTCTCCGCGCGCTCTTTCGTGCTGCTCTTGTTCAGAGCCCAGGGAGTTATAGGGATTTTTCGCCCCTTCAATGAGAAACGTCACGAAGATACACGGATCTGCGGGTTTGTGAGAAAAGAAAACTTCGCGGCAATCTTTCGGCTCCTCCCCCCACTATGTCATAACACAAAGAAAGTTGTATTTGACGAGTTTAGCGACCCTAAGCTGCTTTGAAGATATGAGAAGCCCGCGAGTCGGCTGGAGTATGCATCGGAACAGTCCCGAAATTCCCCGCCCCGCGCGGTGAATTTCCCCGATGTCTCCTTTGGTTTTCCCGAAGCGAGCGCCACGCGCCGATTAGCGCCGATCGAGGGTGACTTTCGGCGACCCTTGCATCGTCCAGCTCGCTTTCTAAAGAGCTCGGCGTTTACGAGGCGTGTGGACCGGACTCTACGTCACCTTCCTCGACCCAGAGAGCGCGGTCGAGACGGGACATGAGAGCTGGGCCGGCTTGCTAGAAATAAACCGGTTAAGCTGAGACTGGGCGAAAGAAAGCACTGCCGAAGCCAGCGCACGTGCTGAGCTGGACTCAAACCGCGTTTCAAGACGCTTGCGCGCCTCAGACTTTCTAGTGCCATAGAACACTGTAGCCATAGCCTCCTATATATTGACAAAGCCTGGCAGATCGCCACGACAAGCGGCCGCCGAAATGGAAAAGGTGGAGCGGCAGACAACGGATGAGAGGAGAGCCACGTGACTGGCGCTCCGATGCGGCGAGATGCCGAAACACACTTCTCCCGAGCGAGGAAATGGTGTTTCGGGTCCTCGGCACTGCAAAAGCTGTGCGCTGACGTCCAGGTTCCCAAAGAAATGGCTCTTTGATGCTCAGTGCCACCAGAGCATCAAAGAGCTCTGGTAGCACAGAGCTCTTTGATGCTCCCACACCATCACTTGCAGCCTACTGTACCGAACCAGGCAATGAGCACACCTCCTTCTCCTGCCCACGCTATCCCAAGTATCCTGGGTTCCGTCACTACCCCCGCCCTTTTCGATCTGGATGAGCATCGTACGCCGTGAGGTCATGTATCACTTCTGCGTGGTGTTACTAAAGTTTTCATACACACCAGACGCCCATTTAAGAGTGACTCGCTTCCGGTTGTGCGAACACACATTCAACACGATTGTGATTATTTGTCATGAAAGTGACCTAAACATGTCACGGACTGGTGTGCTTAACGTCCTATTCAGCCCGCGCATCAAAAGTGGTTCCGAAAGTGGCAACGAATGACGTCACAAAAGCCGGAGTGCAACGCTGTGGGATGTCGCGATCCCGGTGGACAGTCGCAGAAGTTTCGGCAAAAAAACACAAGCAAACGCGAGCGTTGTTGTCGTCACGATGTCCAAACACCTGGCTGCCGAAGCTTCCTTGAACTGTCAAGCTCGACCTGCAGCTAGAACGGGTGTCTGCTACATTCACCACGGGTGCTGGGACACCGCCAGGGTCGCGACCGGCAACAGCATGATGCTTCCATGACGTCGTGAAAGTATTTCTTTCTCCTCCCACCGAAGAAGTCGACGATCCCAGAATGCAGCTTTTCTGGAAAACATGCTCGCCCTGTCTCGCGCGGGGACTCGCGCCTGCCGTCCTTCTCGGAACACAGGGTGAAAGGAACAGCTAGCTGCCTTCGGGATGGAGACGGGTAAGTTGATTCAATTATTAGCGACCCTTTTGTCACGGCAGGCGACGCCTCTTCACCGCCGAAGAAGCTCCGTTCAGCTAACCAATGCGCCTTCCGTGTGCGGAAGTTGAACCGATACACCACTTATTTCTGTCTCGTCCAACACATGCGGACGTACGCGGACGCTTGCTGGCGCGGCCTCTCTTGTGGATAGGCCTTCCCTTTAAGCCACTGACAAACTGCTCGTACATCATACAAAAGACAAGTTGCTCGCTGCAGGCACGATGGCAGAGTCTGCCTATTCTGGAAAATCGAAGGGTCAAAGTGTTTGAGCAGAGAACGCTCGTGCATGCCACCAATGGTGGCACGAGCCTTTCGCTCGAAAGCCTGTCATCGTCACTCGTGAATCCATGGAACGCGAACGTGTTTTTTAAAGCGAAGCTGTTTATGGCTGTGGTTCCATGTATTTTTCGTGTGCGCAAACAAAAAAACTCAGAAGGCTTGTACCGAACTCTTTTTGTCGTCGTTCCAAGCGCTTGCGTGCCTAATTTCCTTTCCTTCCGCCGGGTGGCGGCCCCGGCGCTCGTGTCTAGTTTCCTCGGGCTGCTCGGTGCGGCGATAATCCTTGACATGTGTGTGCGTACCTTCTGTCACGATGACCACCAATCAAGACAAGAAATGTGTTTGTACCTTTGTTCAAAATTCTGTGTCACGTCTGAGTCGTGTGCTTACCAGCTCCGCTTGTCAATCCACTTTCACACACTGGAATGGCTCATGATTTGTTTTCATACCAGAACCTCTGGAACAGTGATTTAAAATAAAGGATGGATTATCTGCGGACGTGCATCTTGCATGTTCGAAGCATGCTTGCTTTTATACGTATGTATGCTTGGAACATATCTGCTGATAGGTATTGGATGCCCAATGTGATAAAACCGTCGTACAGGGAAGCAACAGGCAGTGTCTGTAGAATGTCTTTTGTATGACCTTCCTGGATTGACTAAGCAATGCTCTCGCGAGAAATATAGTCAAAACAATACTGCCATTAGGCCTTGAAAGGGTAGCGTGAATATAGCTCGTCAATGCATATGGTGTCTCAGCGGTGTTACTTTCATCCAGCCTCCTTTCTTTTGGAAGAAGTACCTGGGGTATGCTCTCAGTGCGATGCACATAAGCTGTGCGCGTATTCATTAGATCGTGCCGACTGTTACCTTGTCAATTAACCCCTTCGCACTTATTGAGAAACATAGAAAAATAGGTAAAAAGAGAGAAAAAAGAAAAACGAATTAAGGTTGGGGAAAGATTGACAGCCTTCAGAAGTGGCTGATTACAGGTTTATTTTTCAAATTTCGCAAAAAAAAAAATACCGCATAATTAATCTGTTAAAATTGACATCCAATATCCGCTTCCCTCTAAGTATGTTGGAAAACCAGTTGGGAAAGAACAATAGAACCGACTGATTGAATTGGGAAACAACAACAAAAGCGAATGATTGAATGTCTAGGAGAGCCTCAATACACACAAGCCACAATTTTCCGTTGTAGCATAATTAATTTGGCTCGAAATCACCGTGGCCGCAGAGGAAAGCGAACTGCCGTACCATTACTGTGCCTGAAGCCACGTCATAAACCTGGGTATTTATAAAGCATCAGCTTTATACTTTATGCGAACACTGCACGGACCTCGTCTGCTCGTCCTAGTGTTTGTCGCACCTTAGCAATGCTATAGTACATTGTGTCAGCAACGGATAGCAGTGGGTCATTCGACGCCACAGCGCGCGCAACGAAAGGCGTAGCGCCGTGCAGTGGGATTCCTGAAGCGCAGTCGCGATTTAAGCTACGCTTTAGGGTCGGGACACTTCAGCGGAGCTTAACATCACTGTTGCCTGAAGCTTTGTCTTAAAAATCGCGGGAAACGGTTGCCCCTTCTCTAAAAATGTTAAACAGTCTGCGACAGAGAAAAACTTTATCGCCCCAGCTACCCACAGCCTCAAAAGCCCAGGAAGTCGTCTTTTTAAATTACAACCATGGCCGTTGTCGCCCACTTGCCACCAAGCACCAAACTGTCTGCGATCACTTTAAAAACTGAAAATGAAGTCATTGCGTTGTGTGATTGTTTAGCCAGCAGGGAATTAGTGGGCGTCTTATGTCTCAGCTGTGCACGACAGGTTTACCCCGTGCATTACCATTGCTGGCCTCGGAGTCTACATCACGTAGTACTGATACACGTCCGCACGCCGGGACGATATTTGTTCAGATCGAAATGGGTCGAGGTAGGGATGGAACCCAGAGTCCCTGCGTCCTGCAGCGCAAGCTTTCACTCCACGTGCTACGAGCTAAAGTGCGCTAATACGCTCGGTCACCTATCTCCCGGGAAATGGTGTGCCGATACTTGAAGCGTAACTTATCTTGCGCCTTTAATATGAGGAAGTGCGTCACTTATCCGTTTGTGTCAACGCGTTGAGCTTAAGAGTGCCTAGGAGTTTCTAAAGCCGCGCTGGCCGTGCGTGCGCAGTTGTCAAGCCTCAGAGGGAACCAAAGCCCAGTGTGTGGTCTACCCGCCTGTGGCAGCTGTACGTCTTCCTCTGGAAGGACGTCTACGTGAAACGGATTTTACGGCACTACACGACGACCGTCCTGGAGGTGACGCTCATCGTGGTTCTTCTGCTGGGAATCCAGGAGTACGCCGTGACCAGGGAGAGAATGAAGGTCCTCCCGGACTCGTACTTCCCGCCCAGCACTCCCACCAAGTACTGGAACGCCGCCCGAGACGTCGCCGCCATCGTCAAGGTGTGACTTTGTGTCCTTATATACGGCGCATATGCTCCTCTTTGATGATTTCTCCTGGTTGAGGTGCTATGGTAAACTGCAGTGGATAACCACTGCCTTTTTTTGGTCTTGTGTGAAAATGGAAGGATATGGATGGATGGCTGAGCTAGTTTGTACATATTGGTAGAGCTGCTTCGTCCTGTTCCGTCCTTTCTTCGTTCGTTTCTTTAAGTTCAAGCTGACTTTTCGCCAATGAGGAAGCTTGTAAAGTTTCAACTAATCAAACCAGGAAGCCACAGCTGCTTCTATTGACGAGGGCTCTACAGACAGGAAGTGAAATATTATGACTGTTTTGCATCATATGTTTACATCTCTGTGTCCTACATTGCTGCAAAACACATGAAATAATAAAGCCCTACTTTTTTACTTGCCGCAGATTTATGCGCCAGTGCTACTGTTAGTTGGTGCAACCATTCTCAGCGCTCGGGGTACCGCTCGCCGTGACAAACCTCCTTTCATATGGAGCAATTTTCGTTGGCTTGGTACAAAAAGTTATCTGCTAAACGAATCCATGATTACATTCTGGCATTCAAACAATTACTTTGTTAGGTCCTCTCCATTTCAAAGCACAATATATAGGTGAAAAAATAATGGCTTCAATAGTTTTAAATAAAATTGCACTAATAGTGAACACAAGGTTAGGGCGGAAACGAGACTGGTGGTGGTTAAACATTTTACTAAAAAACCCAGACTGGGACGAGAAGGAACGGACAAACACAAAGTCTCAAATCGTGAGATTCAGCATCGTTTCATCATCGGAATGCTTAAGACTTTGTGTTTGTCCGTCCCTTCTCGTCCCAGTCTCGGGGTTTTTAGTAAAATGTTTAATCACACTAAGAATTGGCTAATCCCTTCTTGGGTATGCGCCAACAACTGAAGGACACGACAAGAGCAACATACATCACCGTAGTCATTTTCTTGTGAATAAGGTAGTCTTTTCCCGCTCCTCATTATTAAAATATTAACTTTGAAACTTATCGCCTTCATCTTTCTTTTAAAATGCAGATATTGTACCATCCAGACTCCCAATATCTGGCCAAGCTAGTGCGCGAATCGAGCAGAGCCCTTGGTGTGTCCGACGTCACGGCCGTGGACAGCATCAAGCACCTCGAGGATAGCGTAAACAAATCCAGCGGTAACGTCACCACTACCATCGGCCTGCATTTCAAGGACATCAGCCAGGACACCATCGAAGCACCGGACAGCCTCCACTTTACACTGATCGTCGGTCATCTGCCTGCGGACGTACACGTGGAGTTCGGCGAGAACATCCTTTCAAGACCTCCAGGACCCGCCAAGGAGGATCGCTTCAGCGAGGTCAACACCATCCTGCCACTCGTGGGCACACTCCAGCAGAAGCATCTCGAGAACGTGGCAACCGACCGTAACCTTAAGAAAGACGACGTGTCGACGGTCAGGCTTCAGCGGTTCCCGTACCCTTCCTACATCGAGGAAACTGACGTCAGCAACTATGCGCTCGTGCTGAGCCGTTTCAGCATCGGCATGCTGGTGCCTTTCGCAGTCTTTGCGACGCGCTTGACGGACGAGAAGACGTCTGGGATGAAGGAGATGTTGCGCATCATGGGGGTGAGCGACTGGGTGTACTGGGCCAGCCACTACCTGAGTGCCTTCTTCATGCACCTCTTCACGGTCACCCTGATGATGATCTTTTTGTGCATCAAGCACAACGATGAAGGACGGTCGTTCATCCAGAGAAGCGACCCGTTCCTGGTGTTCTGCGTACTTATGAACTTTTGCAGTTCCTGCATGCTTCACGCAGCACTTCTGTCACTCTTCTTCGCCAACCGTGAGTTTACTTCGAATTATGCTCGAATATTTTGCTCTAGGGAATTCGGTAAGGTGAACTATTGTCACGCATTATACGGTAACAGTGCTCAGCTGTCAAGTAATTTTGTATTTCAGTGGAATTAGGCGGCAAATCCGATATAGATATTTCACAATTTAGAGAGCCGCGCTTCCCATGTTTGGCTCAAAACTAAGCAATCCTAAAGCAACATTGAGCGACTGATGAATAATCATAAAAAATAGGCCAATATTTGACGTTAACTTGCATCTAAAAAAATTAGGTTCTATCACTTGTAGGTAAACAAAGTTAGACAACAAATATTGCTGTATTAGACAGGAGTTTGGGTTTTATGTCGAAGGCCATGATATCTTTGCAATGGCAGCTGTCATTCGTCCCGGTATTGAAGAGCACTGGTTTCCAGTTGGAGGAGTTTGTATATATCGTAATTAATAAAAAGTACCCGCGACAATTTCTGGCTGCACCTCGTGAATTTGTTTAAACGTGGCGATTAGGCACCAGCTGTCTCGTCACATGTTTTTGCTTATACATACATTTCAATGGCAACCCAGGAACCCTCCGCTGCTCGGCACATGGAGCTAAAGCTTGTGTAGCATAACCCAGGTATCCTTGATATAATCTCCTACTCCTGCACGTTTCTATCTGGATAAGCATCGTACCAGCTCCGGTCGTATGTCACTACTGCGTGGTGCACGTTAATGACCCCAAGCTAGCCGAGGTACTCTTGTGCCTGAAACGCATCGCCGACTGGTGTGTTTTAGCGTCCTACTTAACCCATGCATCAGAAGTGCTCCCGAAGTGACAACAAAAGGACGTCCTAAAAGTCAGCATCGTGCTGTCAGATGTCGCGATCCTGGAGGCTGGTGCTAGAAGTACCGGCAGAAAGGATGAGCTAACGCGAGTGTCGCTGTCATGGAGGAGTCTCAACTTCTGGTTGCCGATACTTCCGTGGACTGTCACACTAGAGGACAATCTGCAGCAGAATAGGCGTCTGCCACATACATCACCGCTGCTGAGACACCGCCAGGATCGCGACCGGCGACAGCTTGACACTCCTATGACGTCACCAGGCGGAAATCGAGGGACAACCTCTTAGGATGCGGTAAACACACGAGTCGCAGACGTGTTTCAGGCAGCACAGTGGTCCTGCACTGGCTAAAGCTCTGATCTCCAGCGGAGACACCAGGTGCCCAGAAAGTCCCTAGATAAGAGCTTCCTACTAAAGACCCTTGATACTTCTTTTACAAGTAACGACAACCAATACAAATGACAGAGCACAATCCGCTGGAACAAAATGGCTGCATTCAGTTCAAACCTCTGCTGTGCTCCGCCATTTGCTTCCTAAAGCCGGCACCGTCACGCAGTCGGCGCTTCAAAGAATGTCACTATTTGTATGAAGCTCTGATCTATAGGGACTTTACATCCTTCAAGTAGCGACATTCTTTGAATGGCCGACTGCGTGACGGTGCAGGTTTCAGGAAGCGAATGGCGGCGCAAAGCAGAAGAGTGAACTGAATGCCGCCATTTTGTTCCAGGAGAATGTGCTTTGTCATTTGTATTGGTTGCCGTTACTTGCAAAAGAAGTATCAACGGACTTCAGGTGCCCATTGGGGCTGGCTAACTTGACGCTAAATATACACACAACGCAGATAAGAGATGACTGCATGTGTCATTTTCCGTGTTCATCGCAGCGTCGTCTGCCGTGGCCGGGGCTATGATGTACTGGACTTTCAGCTGCGTCATCCCGTTCCTCATCCTGGACAACGCCGGAGGCTACGGCTACCATTTCATCGCGCGCAGACATAAACTCTGGACCTGCATCTTCCCCGGGATGAACCTGCACTGGGGATTTCGTGTCCTCAACCGCTTCGAGAAATTTGGTGAGCGCGTCGTATGCTCAAATAAAGAATACACTAGCTTGATCACGCTGACTGGGGTGAAGTCACGTGACATTGGGCACAAAGTCACGTGACGTAGCGTGACGCTGTGACGTCATGCTTTAATAACAACACCAGCATGGGCAAGAAAAGTCAGCGGTGGTGTACCAGTGTAAAGCTCTCGCTAAAGGGACTTACGCACCTACTTTGCCAAACTGTGCGAAAAGGGATGACAAACCGCGATGTTCTACGAACGATGCTCGGCCGTAAACGAGTGTTCCACATTCTGCTAGGTGTTATTCTGCTGACGAATATTTGCCAATATAATGCTTTTCAAGAAAACAACCAAAGACAATCACGTTCACAGGCGTATGACGAGACAAATGACACAGCCATTTGGGACGTCCAAAGACAAACAAGGCGGGAAAATTTTCATCCACAAGAAAGGGGTATTTAAAGGTCAGATTTTTAACTTACTTCAGAATTCGGGTCATGGTACAATTTAGGAGCTGGGTAAGCATTGTTCTAGGTCACAACAATGTGTGGTTCGCCTAATAAATATATGATTAAATATCGTTCGGGGTGGACAGCTTTTCTATGCAATCGTCTGAGTTAGCTCCAAACCTTTTACTCCCTCAAATGTCACCACAAAAGATTGGTCAGGAGCGTGAGTTTGGTCAGGAGCGTGAGTTATAGTTTTGAACGCTAACCACATCAACCGCGCTCGTGGACTTTGCTCTTTGTCACGTCCAGTAGGCATTGACTTCGTTTTTGTTTTTCTACGTCACGCGAGATGGTAGGTTCTCTAGGCTAAGAGCGTTACGACCTTCGCAGTGGACAGCGGTGCCAACTGGAGCAACTTCTACGACCCCAAAGAGACGCCCGACAACGTGACGCTGTTTGAGATTGTGGTGGTGGGGTTTCTGTACGACGTCTTAATTATCGTGCTAGTGTGGTACCTCGACAACGTGCTGCCAATCGGTCCCGGCATTAAAAATCCTCTCGGCTACCCTTTCATGGTAAGTAAAATTTCTCTCGTGAGACTTAGACCCGGCGCCTGCTTGCGTGAGCATCTGCTTTGTTTCTTCGTTCGTTCAGTAGAAGCCTGTAGATTAGATTTATTTTATTACGATATTCTGCCCACCATTCCTACGACTTATATTTTTTTACGCCACTGAGCCGTCAGAGGATGACTACGTTGATTTATTTTATAGTTCCTGTCGCTGTGCTTGTGCTTGTAGTATCATGGCATTGCGTGCCCTTCTGGGCTAAGAAGATCATTACCGTGATACTTATACGAAGACGTCATTTTACCACAGAAGAGCTATTGGTTTCCCGGCATGACGTCCGCGAAAGCTGTCGACAAAACGGACGAGGAGAAACTGAACTTTGAGGCCGAGCCCCAAAGCCAGGCGGTCGCCATCGAACTCGCACAGGTTAACAAGGTTTGTGCCACCTTTAATCCGCCATCAAATTGTGAAAGCTGAAAAAAAAATCCGAAGTTACTATGCATTTTTCGTTCATCGGCAAAGCAGTCGCAATAGTAGTTTTAAATCATACACTCACTACCTAATAAAAATTTTGCGAAATCCTTCGCCCAATGCATCTTTATGGGGGGCCCGCTGGCAGTGGTTACACGGCAAAAAAAAATATTTCGCAGAATTACAAGGACACCGTGGCTGTTTCCAATTGTAACATCCGCGTTTTCGAGAGTCAAATCACTGTGCTTCTGGGCCACAACGGTGCTGGCAAGACTACCACTCTCAACATGATCACTGGTAAGTGGTAAGCAGGCCTGGTCCAAAAGCGTTCTATTATCCGACGCAGTTGTGCAACCGGTGTTAGACGACACTTAAATACATTGTATCTAAATTCTGTCATCTTTTCTCTTTCATGGTCGTGTCTCGTACACTACTACATTGCTTTCGTAATTACCGACAGTAATCATTGAGTATTTCCAAATGCAATACGGACCGCTCAATATGGCAGAGTAAACGCACAGTTATCGCGAAGTCTATTAATTCATGATATTGTGTGGGGACTGATGACTGATGACAGGGTATATCGGCGCGACTTCTGGCACAATACTGGTTGGAGGGTACGATATCATCAATGCTACCCGTGAGGCCCGCAAAAGCGTAGGCTTCTGTGCCCAACACAACATCCTCTATGGAGAACTCACCGTCGAGGAGCATCTGCTTTTCTTCGCGGCGGTGAGTTCATGCATTTTCTGAGTCTAACCTTGCCACAGAGGAAGTAAATGCTCATCATTACCTTTAGCACTAGTATTTTCCAGATGGCCCTTAGTTTCGTGTTAGCGCGGTGGTAATCCCACGTTTATCGATAAATAAAAAGCAAAAGCTAGATTCCGCTTTTAACGTTCGTATATTAAATTGATTATAAACTTGTTTAAAGACATAAGTACACAACAGGGTGTATTTTTTTATTAAAAGCTTTACAGATTTGTTAAAAAAACGTGAAAGCTACACTTACGGGGTTTGTGCAGGTGAGTTATACGGCCAGGGGGAATTGTATAAGGGGCTAATAGTAACGGTCAGTCGGCCAATTAAGTATAATTTGTTAATTAACCTTTTAAATAAAAAAAGATATGGTTCCAATTAGAAACTTGCTAGGCACCATTGAAAACCACTAAATCAACTGTTTTTATGAAGATATAAGACGGGGGCAAGATTTTACGGCGTTCTGAAGAAACGTCTAATTTGGACGCGTTTCTTGGTTCCAGTTTCTTATCGGAGCACATATTTGCGCCAGCGGTCCTGTTCCCTGGTGGTCGCGGGGCAAAGCAACTTCCTCCCCTCCCTCGTAGGATGGAGGGAAGTAGGGCGCACGTGTGTTGCGCGTCTCAGACACTGGGGAGCAGGACCGCGGGCGCAGAGATGCGCTCCGATAAGAAACCGAAACCTAGGAACGCGTCCAAATGAAGCGTTTTACGGAACGCCGTAAAATGCTGCGCCTGCGTTATATCCTTCTAAAAAGGAGTTGATTTACTGGTTTACGATGACGTTCGGCAAGTTTTTAATTAGAACCACATGTCTATTTTCACGATTAAAAAAGTTATTTAACAAAATTTACTAACTTAGCCGACTGATCGTTACGACTAGCCCTATATACTATGTCCCTTTGGCCGTATAACTCACCTGGACAAACAGGATAAGTGTAGCTTTAACGGCTTTTTTAAAAGAAATCATTAAAGCTTAAAAAACATAAAGCCTGTATAATAGGCCCTTTTCAAATACCAACGAATGTCAGGAATAGCTTCTTGGTATAAATTTGCACGCAGATTAAAGCAAGAAAAAAGGGCTGACCTTGTTAAACGACCTTAGCGGAAAAAAAACAAAAAAACCCGCAAGCAGGATGAAACCCCGTTTTCCAATATTGTAGGTGAAAGGTTCCCCACGAGACAGGCTTCGTTTGGAACTGGTGACACTCCTTCGCGAAGTCGGTTTGATGGAAGTACGCAACACGCTGGCAGCCTCACTTTCGCTAGGATTCCAGCGACGGCTCTGCACGGCCCTCGCTATCATCGCCACACCAAAGGTGAAGACTAAATCCTAGAACTCGACGACTCTATTTCTGCTTGAAAGGTACATAAAGTTGAAGCTGTAAACCGCTTAAACAAAAAAAAAAAAAGACGGTGCACTTTCTTCCTTCTCCCCCCCCCCCCTCTTCTTCCAACCCGGTTCTCTCTGAGACAGTGTAACCTCATTCAGCAACATTACAAGCAATTCTAATAGACCGTTTTCGCAACCACTTCAAGCAACGTCGGCGGTCGCCATTTTTGAGGCACGAAGCGTGTGATTAGATCCCAGACCTTTCCGAGTGCTGACGTCACACTCGTTTTCAAAACGACCTGAGCCGAGTTCACTCCGAACCTTGTCGAAGCTCCCGTGTCCAATACAGGCTCAGACTACGTGCAAAAACAATGTCGGACGAGAATAATTGGTGCAGCCTCTGCCAGATGGCGCGCACTTATGAAAGAGTGTGTTCCCTAGAAGTGCTCCGTATATGTTAGTTGACAGCGATTCCTTGAGCCTCATACCCAATTCACACGGCAGCGCAAAGGTACCTTTGACACAGGTACCTTTAGTAAAGGGAGCTGGAGATTGTGATCACACGGCGCATAAAGGTCCCTTTCGCTAAGGGAGGTCCTTTGTTAAACGGAGCTCGCCAAGCTCCCTTTACAGCTACAGGGAGTAGCCTCGAACCCACGAACTCAAAATAAAAATCACAGATATATAAATATATCTTGTTGCTTAACGCTAATATAACAAAATGAATATATATATATATATATATATATATATATATATATATATATATAAGTAGAAAATTATGGAAAAATGTGAACACAAATGTGATAAAATATTACATTAACGATGAACGCATACACCAGCTAGCAGGTAGCAGTGGCGGCACGTGGAAAACAATGTCTGCTACGAACCCGAATGTGATGGACAGCTGCGAGCTCTTTTTCGAGGTTGTAAACGAGTCGTCCGACTCTCCCGCCCAGGACCTTTTAACCTCGTCGTCGTTCATCCCTTTCGATGGCCTGACTGGCGTAACCGTGAGACTCCGGCGTGGTTCCTTTCTGCCGGGCACTATTTAGCTACTTCAGTGAGAACTTTGCGGGAAAAATGGAGCTGCTTAACAGAAAAGGTCGCCCACCTCGCAATGGAGACTCGTAAACGCAGATGATTTAGGGCCAGTGTGGCCAGACGGGTCAGACGTTTTAAAGTAAAACTCATTTAGGTCGCCTTAGACAAGAGAAAAAAAATAAAGTACCGCAAAGCAAACACAAATGATATTTAGGTTTCAAATGTGATATTTAAGACAATATTCAAAGACTGCGTGTCAAACCGATTTCGAGGAATAATTGTTTATCACGTGCTCCACTCACGGTTTAGCAGGAATGCAATCGACATCAACTTAAAGTGCTCCGTTTATTTATCGCGTGATCAAGAACGCCGTTTACTGCAGGCAACTTCAGCAAAGGAACCTAAGCTATAGGTACCTTTACGCTGCCGTGTGAATTGGGTGTCAGGTTCAACGTGGCTTTTGGAAGTTCATCTGCCCACAAAGTCCTTGCAAAACTTTGCGTTATTCCCAGGATTCAGAGTGGCATGAAGACAAAGGTGTTAAAGTTACAGAGTTCTAAAGCCCGAGTTACACCAGAGCGACAAACATAAAACAGTCATCACCGACAGGCCTCAAACACGTGCAGCCTGCACGCGAAGGTACCTTTGGCAGGTTTCCGCCCTCTTTCGGTACTGGTGAAGTGAGTACGAGTGATTCCAAGTCTGCCAAAGATACCTTCGCGTATAAGGCCTGTCGGTGTCGGTTGTTTTTGTTTGTCTCTCTAGGGCGACTCGGGCATAAAAAGGAATGACGTCTACGCGCAGCTTGTCGTTCTCGACGAGCCCACAGCGAACATGGATCCGGACGCCCGGCGCGAGATGTGGGAACTGCTGCTCAAGGTCCGGCGGCAGAGCGCCGTCCTTATCACTACTCAGCATCTGGACGAAGCAGATGTCCTGGGCGACCGCATCGCCATCATGGCCAACGGCCGCATCCGGTGCATGGGCTCGCCAGCCTTCCTCAAGCAGCGCTTCGGCACGGGTTATCACATGCAAGTGAACAAGGCGGCCTACTGCGACGTGTCCGCCATCGAGTCCCTGCTGCGCAAGTACGCGCCCCGGGCACGTCTACAGAGCGACTCGGACAACGAGGCCGTGTTTGTGCTGGGGCAGATCGTGACAACCAGGCATACCATCGCCATGTTCAGAGACCTGGAGCAGAGGAAGGAAAACTTGGGCATCGAGTCACTGGGGCTGACCGTGACCACGCTTGGGGACGTGCTCATGCGCGTGGAAGAGGAGCATCACTTCCGCCGCCATCACATGTACTCAGACTTCGACGACGAGAACGAGATCATCGAGGCCAGAGGTGTGAGCCTTTGTTCATATCCTGCCTTCTAGCAAACTAGCATGTAGGAAGCAAATGGGGTCGTGATATATTGTGCCCGAGGCCTATATTTTTCTCGTTCTTTATATTTGTCTTCATCAACCAATACTCTTGTCTTCATTAACCAATACAAAAAAGAACATATACGGTCAAAACAGGAGGGGTTATTTCCTTGTTGAAACATAAACCATGAAGACGGAATCGTACCCTGACAATGTTTTTTTCTTCGCGGATACATCCGTAACGTTTTAGAAATATTCACACCTATGGTTGTGCCCTGTGTCGTTACTGCAGCACAGTGGTCATCAAGCCAATAGCTGGCTTGACTCTCATTGGTGATAACTTTGTCATGGGCGAGGCTGTGGAGAAATCTGAAATTTTTTATGAGAAATAAAATTTATTTATGAAAATAACAAAGTTTCAATCAAGATGTGTGCTCTGCGACTGACACTATCGCACTCCTCTGAAATAATACAAGACTACATGGTGGTTTGCAGCAGTTCAAGTTCTTGAAGAGGTGTTTTATAAAACCAAATAAAAATATGTCGGTCCTAAAGAAAAGAAAAAGCACGTTTCAGATGTTTTAGTCGGTGTTACTTATACTTGAGACTTTTAGCAAACAGTTACCGTTGTTCTACGCACCGCACTGCCAGATCCTTTGAAGCATGCCTTTAAGTTCGCGCTCCGCGGTCTTGGCGGCGCGCGCTTAAAAGCATTCTTCAAAGGCTCCGGTCGTGCGGTACGGAGAACACGGTAACGGTTTGCTAAAAGTCCCTATTGTGACATTGCCGACAAAACTCCCCCCGAAATAAAAAGAGAATTTATTTGGTTGTCCGATTGCAACCAAACTTTTTACTCGTTTGTTGAGTACAGCCTAGAGAAGGGTACAAAGGGCGAATTACCCAAAATTGCGAGGACGCATTCTAAAATAATGCCACCATTGAAAAAACAAAACAAAAAAACCTTTTAGATTGACCATTGGGTTTTACTCAAGAGCTCATGAAAATATATTGGCGATTTTTATCGCGTTTTGGAATCCCCTTTCACTGCTTCTTCTTTAGACCGCAAGGTGCCGTGAATATGCGATTCCCTCAAGAAATCTGGCGAACAAACCTGCGCCACAGTTTCCTCTTCTAGCCTCTAGGTGCCACCAATTTGGCTGGAGTCGTCAATGTTTTCGTCGGCTTCCCGAACAGAGTCCGTAGTCAATGCGATGGCCGACAACATTTGCTCGGAGCCGGGCCATGTCCAGCGCATCCGTGCGCTCCTCGCCAGGCGGGCCATCTGCACGTGGCGGCAGTGGAGGCTTCCGCTCTTCAGCTGGCTGCTGCCACCGTCGCTTCTCTTCTCGCTCTTTTACCTCGAGGAAGGAACGCTCCGGGAATCGGCCACGCCGAGGGCGGCAGAGGAGACGAGCTGTACTACAGCTTCCACGATGTCCTCGGCTCCGGAAAGGTAGGGCTGGAGCTGCGCTTTTTTATATATATTATTTTAAAGCGACAGTTTAATGGGCGATACTCTGCAGAGATTTGGTCCCCGTGGCTTGTCGTCGCCGCACGCGCCAAGAATGAAACAATTGGAAAAACACTCCTCTCTCCTCTTGAAGCGAAGAGAGGGAACCATTTTGAGTAAAACACCTGAGACTGGGTATGAAAAAAAAACTTGAAACAACCAAAAGTAGAAGAGACAGGGAAAGAAAGAAAAGAAATCTGTCAGACGGCGTCTCGACTTCGTCTTACTCATTTTTTTCCCTGTATCTTCCACTTTTGGCTGTTTCAAGTTTTCACACCCAGTCTCAGGTGTTTTAACAAAATGGTAAACTTACACCACCTCTCCTGCACCCTCACTGTGTTTTCGTTAAGAGAGGGAAGTCGGGATTTCTCGTCCGCTGTGCCGGGCGACTCGAGCGAAGAGGGCAGCCGCGGCGTCCCGCCCAGAATTCCGCACCGAAGGAAGAATCCTCGTATCGTCTGCTTGAAAGACTTGTTTTCAAACATTACTTGCGTTATGCGAAATCAAATATTGGCGGTATCCGGTTGTTACGTGTAATGTTGGATGGTACATTATACATGTCGAAAACTCTCAAAGGTCGTAGGTGTTATGTACAAACATCGTCATATACTCCCAATGTCAGCAATGCTTCTTATATATCATTCTTTATTTTATGTGCATTATAATTACTGCTTCTTGGTTTGGGGGAATACAACGTCCACAAATCTTAAGCAGATACAAATTCTGCAAAAAAAGTTGTGCGTATTATAGGCCATGCTGCATACGATGCCCATACAATACCATTGTTTAAAAAACTTAATATTGTACAGATTCCAAATTTCACTAATTATAAACTTTGTATTACTTATAAAAAGTATTTTCATCACAAAGAAAACGTATTTCTGTCTATCTCACAGATTACAATTCGAGACACGATTTATGCTACACGCAGCGCCGATACGTGGCTAGTGCCGCACTCCAGAACAAATTATGGAATTCAGATGTTGCGAAATACTCTTCCTCGTCTTTTAAATCGTTTGAGGGAATTGAACATATAACTTTTGACTTTGGTAAACAAATATTTGCTTTCATTCTTCGTTGAGCATTCAGTGCTAGTGTAGGTGCGTGACGTGTAGTGATTTTTCATTTTTTTTGCTTTTGTTTTATATCAAGCGAATTATTACATAAACCATTCCTTTTTGTGTTAGCTGTTTTGTGTGCTGTCTCGGCTGCTGCTGAGGGGAGATGGAGACCTGTCAAGCAACTGTTATGTTGCTTTTTTCTCTGTCTTCCCTCTCCAAATGGAGAAAAATAAAGCATTTTGATTGATTGATTGATTGATTGATTGATTGATTGATTGATTGATTGATTGATTGATTGATTGACTTCCATGGCGAGCTTACCCACTTACTTCGGGGATCACTGGTGGCAGTCGTCGGTGGCATCCACGACGTCAACCACGGCGGATATGGGAATTAACCACGTCGCACCTCCGTCCTCACGTAGCGACGGCACCATTCCACCCGCATTGTGCGACCGGGCTAAACCTATCGCTTTCGTTTCTTTGCACATTGTGGGAGAAAATACGACTTTTTCTATTGATGCACACCGCTGGTCTCTCTTAAAACCGTAACAGAAGAGGACAAATAAACAAAATTGCATAGCTTATTGTGCCTTATTGAGACGAAGCGCTACAAAAGTCAGGAAAAGTCAATACAAAAATCAGCCAATGCCAAACCCCGAATATCAAACGTTTTATGACGTATTCATGACGTCTGCAGGTCCTAAGAGCTCAAAAATAAACGGTTAGAAAGAACTGGTATTTGGTATTAGATAGTTGAATAAACCGTTGATTTCATCACAAACCCTGCAAAGAAGGTTTGGTATTCATAAAAAAATTAGCGAACGGCACTCGCCACTAAGTTTACTTACCGAATTATTTCTAGCTCCGCGCACAAGTTCATAAGAGATTTCTGGGCAGATTCAAGCTTGTAACAAAATAGAAGGCCGTAACGTTTCTTATTCGAAGTGCTTCCCACCGCGTTTTTGAAAACCCTACCAACGTTCTGGTAGCAAAGAAATTGAGCTGTAATAGAGGATAGCTGCATTTGAAATAAAAAGGTAATCCACCCGTTTTTCTTTTTCTTGAACATGCCTAAAATTGGCGATGTGCCGTGCACCCCAACGAAGTTTGAATTTCAATGATGATTGGCAAGCGAATCCTACCTTACGGACTTATGCACTAATATATTATTTACTAAGTCAATCTTGTGATATATAAATAGTAATTGAAAGTTTTAGCATGGCGTCACCAGATGCTACTGTAAGAAACGGTATTGCTGCCGGGAGCTCGCGCTCTGACTTCGAAGTATGGTCTTGAGCGCGCCCGTAGCGTTACCTTGACTGAGGTAGTTTGTAGTAGCCTTGTACAAGAAAACCCTAATATAGCTACAGAGAGATATGGGATCATACTGACGCTTATTACATGTTTGCAAACTGTATACGTATTGGCATTTCTTACGAATGACAGGTATGCACTGCACATCGTTTTATGTGTTTTAGATAACTCTGAATGAGACTCCTCGCACCCTGGCTGCAGGGTTTTGTCCAGCACGAGACGCAGTCTGCATTCGTGGAGAAGTACCTCGGGCCCGTCCTCGTCGAACAAAGCTTTAAGACAGACGACATTCCATCGCAGTACGATATTGCGCAATACTTGATCGGCATCGCTCAGGACTCTCTGCGTCACTACATCTTCGACATTCACGCCGGGTTCCAGATGACCAAGCAAGAAGGGTGCGTGTCAGCCTACCAAAGTTCTAAGGGCGCATTTCCACTGATCGAGAGGTCCAACGTAGTACGTGTTTCGTGCTGCTCTCGCGGCGCATCGGGGCTTTGTCTCTATACTTAGCCGTACAATAGTCACTGCAGCCATTGAGGTTGCTGTATAAGGAACGCCGAATCACGTGGCAAGAAACGTGCATTTTTAAGGTGGATAAGATAAAAACAGGGTAGATTACACTTGAAATGAAATGCTCATAGGTGCCCGGATGTGCCGGTCGAGTGCCGCAGACGCGAGCAAAGCGATCGTCCTCCGTATCGTTTGCTTCCCAGACTTTGGAAACATGTTTTCAAGCATCGCTCACGTTATAAAACGACGCGATTATACTGTACCCAGTGGCTCCACATAATGTTCAATGATCAAGGAACCTTCCAGTGTTTTCGATTGTAGTGTAGGATGCATATCTCGCAAACGCAAAGCGAGAAACAGGCTCCGCCCGAAACTCGGCGCCAAAAGGTCGCTTTTCCTGATGAAGATTGGATCCAGCTCGGCGCACGTGACCGCTTCTCTTCTAATATGGAGTTTGTGGCGAAGGAAAAAAATAAATGTCATTTACAAATCTCTGTAACGCGAAATTAGAGCGCAGCATGGAGGAGGAGGAGGGTGGGTACGGAGGGCAGGGTATGCCCCTCCTGCTCCTCCGTAAAATTCAAATTCGTGTTCAGGTCACGTGACGTCAGTGAGTCTCGCTAAACCTAGCGGAGAAACGGAATTTGTTCATAGGTGACGTGACACGAAATCATGTGATGTCGTTTTCGCCGCTAAATTTAACGGGAAAACTGAATTGGTGTTGAGGTCACGTGGAGTCAATTTTTCCGCTAAATCTAGAAGAGAAACTGAATTTGTTCATGGGTGACGACACAAAGCCATGCGGCGTCATTTTCCCCGCTAAATTTAGCGGGAAAATTGACGTCACCTGACCTCAGCACCAATTCAATTTCCCGCTAAATTGAGCGGAGCGGTTACGCCGACGGTGACGCCGACGCCGCGAAGCCCGGAAACGGGTGCCTAAGAGATGTGCTCTAAAAGAACGCGATATTCTGAAACTGCAAGCAGAGTCTGCTCGCCCCTGCTTGCCACGCCGCGGTCGCCCCTTTCACGGTACTCTCGCTCACGCCTCCTTGCCACCGTTGACCTTCCAACTCACTCACCCAACTCACCAAACGTGCTCAATCCTTGACACGCGTTCGTGAGGAACAAAGCGCTTCATTGAGTAGTGCGAAAAACCAGTCCCAACATGCAATGCTGCCCGTGCCTTTGCACATGAATCATACATACAAAGTACGCATCTCCACACATGCGCAGGACACTACTCTGGTACAATGGCGAAGGCCCCCACGCGGGACTTTTGGCGCTCAGCGCGTTCAACACAGCGCGGCTGCGCAACCTAACCCAGGACCCGACAGCGACCATGGAGTTCAGCGTCAAGGCCCGCCCGTCCGTCAAGAGAGACGAAAACGAACTCGTGAAGCAGCAGAACACGTACCGCGAGATCATGCCCAAGGTGTTGCGCTCCATCTTCTTTCCCATGGTGTCCAGCCTCATGTGCAGTAACTTCGTCATCTATCCCGTCATAGAGAGGATGACTCAGGTAACCTTCATTGTTCTGTCTCCCTGTATTTTCCCCAACATCAACTAGATTAAGAGGCAATAGTGTTAGATTTGCTTCGCCACCCACTGGAAGCTAGTGCAGGGCCAAGGTGTAAGATGCACATAGGTGTGGACACAGCACGCGTCACAGCTGCCAGATAAAGTCCTCTCCTCGCCTCGGTTGCAAATGTCGACACCAGATGGCTTCTCGATATGCGGCTAATGGCAGCCTGTCGCGGGCCAGGTTTCCCATACTTCTCGATTGGAGACACGCTTGCTTTTTCAGTCCTTTTCTGGGTGCACCACGTCATGTAGAACTTGACACTTGTGCTACGCGTGTTGCTCAGACACTGCTTCGTCACTGACCATAGTTTCGTGTCCCAACGGCGGCAATAAGATTTTCATCGCGTTGAAGCAGAAAGATTGCTGGCACGGTGGTCCAGCCAGCGTTCGTCATGGTAAAAGCAGACGCTCTGAGCAGAAAGGGCGCGCGCAAGGGTGTAATGAAAACAAAACTTTTCTGGTTTGTTGTCTTTTTTTCTTTTTTTTCAGTCGCGTCGCCTGGATGGCGGAGGCGCTGTCGGCTGACGCTACTCGGGTGCGCGGCAGTAGGACTATACCTGGTCGATCGCGTCGCAGCGTTCACCAAGCTGTGTGCCCTCACGTGCCAGTGTATATGCAGGGGGTCCGCGAGAAAACCGAACCCAGTTTTTCGCACCGCAAAAATAAACTAGACATCGCGGAGAGCTCGAACTCCGTCAGAACGCAGCCCCAGCCACTCGACCAAGATGCCAAAGTTCCAGCGCGAACCGTAAGCTTATTGAAAAGTTCTGTGATTTTCTGAAAATTTTAGTAGAAATATGGCGGCCGATGGAGCTCTTGAATACATGCTCTATCGCGCCAGAAACCGGAAATGGGCGAAAATGGGCCCTATTTCCTCACTGAAAACTTTGGAAAATCCCTTGCAACTTTTGAATAAGAAAACGGTGGGTGCTGAAACTTTGGCATCTTGCTCGGACGGCTGGGGCTACGTTCTCACTGAGTTCGAGCTCTCCGCGATGTCGTGTTAATTTTCGCTGTGCAAAAAACACGGTTCGCTTTTCTCTAGGACGCCCCGTATATCTCACACCGTGTGCACATTGAACACGGGTTCGGCGTCAGCGTTCGCCTAATGGGGCTCGTGTTCAATCAGTGAGGATACGAGCCCCAGCCAAGCAACACTGATGTCCGATATGTGTCCAGTAGTAGAAAACATGTACGAACTCGGCCAACTGTCAATCAAAGCCCCCAAGGGCGGCGCCAGCCCCGACCAATCACAGAGCCGCAGGGCGGGGCCTCTTCCCTCTCTCCCATCCCAGGGACCAATGGCAGGGCATGGGCGTTGGCCAGTGGCCAACCAATCGGAGCTCAGCGAGGTCCCGCCCTCGAGTCAGGTGCTCGGTATAGGTGTGAAGTCGCGTGTCAGGCGCGTGCCGAGCTTCGTCCAACAGAGGGCGCTATGAGGACTTGATTTGCGGCGCTCGGGGCGTCTCACGTGTGATGGGTTCGAGCTGCGTCCGACAGATGGCGCTCTCGTGATGTCGCACAGGGTTCGTGCTGCATCCGAAGGACTCTCTGCGGATGCAGTCACATGATGGTCATGTGACATTATTTGAATCGCTGCGCGGTAAATGCATTTTATTCGATTAAAAGGGCTGCGCGGGCGGCTGGGACTCGACCTGTCTACCTTGGGCACAGTAGCCCGACACTCTACCCCCTGAGCTACGAGCACATTGCTTCCCAGGCCGCTTAACTTGTCTTAGTTGTTCGTATGTGTGTGCAATTCATGATAACAACCACGTGATGCCGCACAGGGTTTGAGCTGTGTCCGAAAGAGGGCTCTCACGTGATGTCACACAGGGTTCGTGCTGCATCCAACAGAGGGCGCTGCGCTCCGGTCACATGATGGTCACGTGTTTTGAATTTGAATCGCTGCGCGGTAAATGCATTTTAATCGCTAAAAAGGCTCCGCCGCAGGTCATGTGACCATGGTTGTGTGACGTTGCTCGTCTTCCTATCACGTGATTTCGCGCGCGCGCGATTCAAGCGGTGTTCGCGGCCTCGTAGCCTCGTGGCGCCCCCTTAGCTGTTGCATTCGGGGTCTTCGACCCGCTGAATTTCGGCGTCATGTGACGGTCCCAAAGAGCAGCACCTGGGTCCCGCTAAAGTGAGATTGAGGTGACTGTAAAATTTTGAAGCTCGCGGACCGTGATTGATGTTGATTCTGCGTAAAACTTTAAAGTGGCCTTGCTAAAATTTGGGGCCAGATCGTAAGACTTTGCAAAGACCCAGCGAATTTCGGGAATAGGCGCCATCTAGTGTTCAAATTGTGAAGTGGTCGTCGTCAAATTTGGGTGCCATCTGGTGGTAAACGCTTCGACCCGCTATAAACTTTGGACGTCATGTGACGGTCCAATTAGCATCAGCCGCTAAATTGGGGGTGAGGTGACGGTAAAATTTTGAAGCTGGCGGACCGTGTTAAATCTTGGTCCAGCGTAAAGCTTTGAAGTGGACCTGCTAAACGTTGGGAGCAAAGTCTTGAAACTCACCGACCGTGCTGGACCCAGTGATTTGTTTTTGAATAGACACCATCTAGCGTTGGAACTTTGAAGTGCTCATCGCCAAAAATTGCTGACATCTGGTGGTAAAAGCTTCGACCCGCTAAATTTGGGCGTCATCTGAAGATTCCCTTAGCACCAGCTGGATACCGCTAAATTTTCGCTGGGGTGACGGTAAGACTTTGATGTTCACAGGTCGTGCTACATCTTGGCCCAGCGTAAAGCATTGAAGTTGCCCTGCCGTGCGCTTAGCACACATGGTCAGCTGCATCCAGTTAAATATTGAGGAGTGACGGTAAAAATTCGAAGCTCACGAACCGTGCTAAGTTGAGAAACAGTGTAAAGGTTTGACGTGGCACTGCCATATTTTGATGGCTGGCCCCAGCACCGTGCTGGATCCCAGTGAATTTGGGGATAGATGTCATCTAGTGTTAGAACTTTGAAGTGTTTTCGCTAAATTTGTTTACATCTGGCGTTAAAAGCTAGGACCCGCTAAATTTGGGCGTGACATGACGGGTCCTTAGCACACGTGGTCAGCTGTATACAGTTAATTTCTGAGGGGTGACGGTAAAAATTCGAAGCTCACGAACCGTTCTAAGTTGAGACCAAGCGTAAAGATTTGACGTGGCACTGCCATATTTTGGGGCTGGCCCCAGCGCGTAAAACTCTGAAGTGGCCCTGGTGAAATTTCGGGCCCAGTGCGTAAAACTTTGCGCAGTCCCAGCCAATGGCGGGATATCCGACACCTAGCGTTAAAACTTTGAACTGGTCGAAGATTATTTTAAACTTCATCGAGATGAAGATAGCATTTCCTCTTTTCGATTTCGCGCGCGCACAGTTTAAATCCGGGATTTAGGCGTATGAGTTGTCCCCTCCGTTCATAGATGGCGCGCGTTTTTGTTGCTAACCGTCTTTGTTGTTAGGGCATGAGTGACATCTGGTGGCGTGGGTGTGACCTTGCAACATCTGTTGCTGAAAAGTTAAATTGCTCGTGTTGCTAAGGCGTGCTCATCCGTATTTTCGCGCGCGCGCAAGTCCGGGCTTTGTGCGTGTGAGTTGCCGATTCCGTTTGTAGATGGCGCGCACCTGAATCCCTTAGCTGGCGTGAACTTTTACCATTATCACGCGAAATCTCTCGCTAATTTTAGCGCCAGATTGGTAAATGGCGTCAACTCTATCGCGCGCGCGACATCTCTCGCTAATTTTAGCGTCATCTGTCTGCTGAACGGAGCAGTGTGGGAAATAGAACGTAGAGTGGCCGCATCAAAACGCTAAAAATGACCGACAGATATGGTGTGTTAATCTTTGTATTCTCGTTACGCTCTAAAAACACGCTACACTTTTCAATACAGATACGGTGTTTAATTGTGCTGTTTTCACTGCTGCGCTAACAAAGAAACCATTGGCAACGCTTGTACATAAAAATGTACAACACAAGCAGTTTCAAGGCGACATCTCGAGGCATGAAAGTTGCGCAAACTGACATCTCACGAGCGAGCACGCGCGATACGACTCCTCGCATCGCTATGTATAACTACCCTGACGTGAGCAGTTATCTTCGCATATCTTCAGTCTGCACCAAGGTGAGCAGACTAAAAGCCTCAGCGTTTTCCTTGCTAATAAGACATTTTGTTTCAGCATTTGGTCCTCGAGAGGGAGAAAAATCACCTCGGTCCTCCACCACACCCTTCTTGCACAGCAAGGTGAGCAGTCTAAAAGCCTAGCGTTCTCCTCGCTAATAGGATTTTTTTTCGCTATCTCTGAAAAGGTCACCGATACCTAGACGATCCGCATCATCTAGCCCCCTCGTCACCTAATCGTCGGATATCTACGAATATCGTCTAGCCATCTCATCCCCATCATGGTTACCTGTCACCTGTGCTCTCCCGACGACCGACAGCATTATTCCAGTGCAGACTCGCTTCAAGTTCATTTAGCCTTGGTTCACAATGTGAGTCCCTCGCCATGCATTCCGTTTTGCGCGAAGAGTGTGCGCTCTTCGTAATTATGTGGCTCATTCACGAGTTACACGAAAGAGACACAGAGGCGTACGACGTGGCCACCTTTTTTAGACATCATGCAGAGCATATGTCAAACGTGCTCAGATATTTTGGTCTGCCGCTGCGTTTTTTTTTTGTGACTCTCACCGTCGAGCTCGGACGTCTCCTTCCTGACGACGACATTGATGTGACTGTGCACTTTTTTCATAGTCAGGTCCGTCAACCGCATTTGTGGACGGTAATATCACAGTAGTTCGATTCAGCGAGTTTGCACTGAAATAGCTGCTCGGTTGGAGCATTATCAAGAACAAGGCTCGGGATTCTCTCTTGTCGGGATCAAAGTTTGTACTCTTAGTTTGGGACGATTCCTTCCTCCGACCGTTGGTTGCGGACATTTTTCTCTGCCGAAGCAACTTGTCTCAAAGCAAGGCCTCGTCAGTGAGCGTCTTCACCAATCTGAACGGGACATGTGCTTTGTGTTTGCGGTGCTCGCCGTTTTGCATCCTGCGAACGGGGCTTACAGAGGAAGAGCATCCTCGCATCGTGAACATATGTGCGAGTACGTGTTTCCGAAAACGTTCCCTGTAACCTTACCACGGGGCCTTTGAGCGAAAAATTGTTTCTCGGCGAATGTGGTTGGTTGTGACAGCGAGAAAAATCTTTTTCTACCCACTGGAGGTAGTTGATGACGCGAGTTGGACCAGCATGTCGATCTTCTCCTTGTTGAGAACCATTTTGTGGGCATAACAAACTTTGCGAGATTTTTTTTTTCAAATGACAATGTGGTATTATTTTTTTTGCTAGAAAGTTAGACAGGGTTTCTCGCCTCGTAAACCCGGTCAGACACTTACGAAAAGCGTACGCTGTTGGCCCATTTGAAAAAAAAAAAGTCTCGCAAAGCCGTCTATCAGGGTAATGATGCCGCTGTATATTTTTCTCGAGTAAAGTCACAGGTGCACAACTTTCTGCTAGACGGTCACGTATCGCGATCCACTCCGTGAAAAAGAAAACGAGCGAGCGGACGGGATTTCTCCAAGGTCGGATCCTGCTAGACGGAACCGCGTCATATGCAAATTAAATACGCTGTTAAACGTCATTTCGCTTTGCCGAAAGTGTGTTCGAACTAAAGAGCCGTACCATTTTGGTTTTCTTAGTTGTGGTAGACTCCGAAGAAAATAGTCAGACCTATCATGTCTCACTTTTTTGTTTTAACAGTAGGTACGTCATGTATGCACCTCTACAATGTCGAGATAGTTACAAAAACTAGTCTGGATCTTGCAGCCCAGCCCGTTCCTCACAGGATGTACTCGACGTTTGAGGGTTTGGAGCCACGAAACTGTTTTGCTACAAAAAAAGACGGGTGGAAACCTGCGAAGTCGCCTTGTTTCTCACACGAAATAGGTAAGAGGTGCTTCATTGCTTCGTCTACGAGATGTAGAGGATCCATTTTTGTTTCATGGTCCCTTTTATTGTAAAATATTTGTGAGCGACATCGTCAGGGAGTTATCTGCGATGCGAGGATTGTATCGCGCGTTGCTCGTGAGATGTCATTTCACAACTTTTATGCCTCGGATGTGCCTTGAAACTGCTTGTGTTGTACATTTTTGTGTAAAGCGTTTCCAATGGTTTCTTTGTTGCGCAGAGTGAAAACAAAAAATTAAACACCGTATCTGTATTAAAAGTGTGGGTGTTTTTAGAGCGTACGAGAATAAAAAGATGAAACACCATATCTGTCTCATTTTTAGCGTTTTGATGCGGCCACGCTCCGTTCCATTTCCCACACTGCTCCGTTCAGCAGACAGATGACGCTAAAATTAGCGAGAGATGTCGCGCGCGCGATAGAGTTGACGCCATTTACCAATCTGGCGCTAAAATTAGCGAGAGATTTCGCGTGATAATGGTAAAAGTTCACGCCAGCTAAGGGATTCAGGTGCGCGCCATCTACAAACGGAATCGGCAACTCACACGCACAAAGCCCGGACTTGCGCGCGCGCGAAAATACGGATGAGCACGCCTTAGCAACACGAGCAATTTAACTTTTCAGCAACAGATGTTGCAAAGTCCCACCCACGCCACCAGATGTCACTCATGCCCTAACAACAAAGACGGTTAGCAACAAAAACGCGCGCCATCTATGAACGGAGGGGACAACTCATACGCCTAAATCCCGGATTTAAACTGTGCGCGCGCGAAATCGAAAAGAGGAAATGCTATCTTCATCTCGATGAAGTTTAAAATAATCTTCGACCAGTTCAAAGTTTTAACGCTAGGTGTCGGATATCCCGCCATTGGCTGGGACTGCGCAAAGTTTTACGCACTGGGCCCGAAATTTCACCAGGGCCACTTCAGAGTTTTACGCGCTGGGGCCAGCCCCCAAAATATGGCAGTGCCACGTCAAATCTTTACGCTTGGTCTCAACTTAGAACGGTTCGTGAGCTTCGAATTTTTACCGTCACCCCTCAGAAATTAACTGTATACAGCTGACCACGTGTGCTAAGGACCCGTCATGTCACGCCCAAATTTAGCGGGTCCTAGCTTTTAACGCCAGATGTAAACAAATTTAGCAAAAACACTTCAAAGTTCTAACACTAGATGACATCTATCCCCAAATTCACTGGGATCCAGCACGGTGCTGGGGCGCAGCGCCCTCTGTTGGATACAGCACGAACCCTGTGTGATATCACGTGAGCGCCCTCTTTCGGACGCAGCTCGAACCCTGTGCGACATCACGTGGTTGTTATCATGAATTGCACACACACGAACAACTAAGACAAGTTAAGCGGTCCGGGAAGCAATGTGCTCGTAGCTCAGGGGTAGAGTGTCGGGCTGCTGTGCCACAAGGTAGACAGGTCGAGTCCCAGTCGGCCGCGAGCCTTTTTTAATCGAATAAAAGGGGCATTTACCGCCCAGCGATTCAAATTCAAAACCACGTGACTCAAATCATGTGACCGGAGCGCAGCGCCCTCCTTCGGATGCAGCACAAACCCTGTGCGACATCACGTGAGCGCCCTCTGTCGGACGCAGCTCGAACCCTGTGCGACATCACACGTGAGACGCCGCAATTCAAGTCCCATAGCGCCCTCTGTCGGACGAAGCTCGGACCCTGTGACATCACGTGGTTGTTATCAGATGATGACAAAAGGCATTTACCGCCCAGCGATTCAAATTCAAAACACGTGACCGTCATGTGACCGGAGCGCAGCGCCCTCTTTCGGATGCAGCACAAACCCTGTGCGACATCACGTGAGCGCCCTCTGTCGGACGCAGCTCGAACCCTGACATCACACGTGAGACGCCCTGAGCGCCGCAATTCAAGTCCTATAGCGCCCTCTGTCGGACGAAGCTCGGACCCTGTGACATCACGTGGTTGTTATCAGATGATGACCACAGCTGTCAACACCTGGTCAACCACGCTTGTGGTTTGAGGTCTGAGGTTTGCGGTTTGAGGTCTGAGGTCATGGCACGCTTCTGGCACGCGCCTGACACGCGACGCGCACGTGACTTCACACCTATACCGAGCACGTGACTCGAGGGCGGGACCTCGCTGAGCTCCGATTGGTCACTGGCCAACGCCCATGCCCTGTCATTGGTCCCTGGGATGGGAGAGAGGGAAGAGGCCCCGCCCTGCGGCTCTGTGATTGGTCGGGGCTGGCCCCGCCCCTTGGGGGCTTTGATTGACAGTTGGCCGAGTTCGTACATGTTTTCTACTACTGTGTCCTTCAGGTTTCTAGGCTAGGCGGGGCAAGCTACCGCTCGCTATCGACGGTACAGCCGTTGGCCTCCATTCATTCACTCAAACCTCCGGTGGGAGACTAGCGCGAAGGCCATCTTATCAAGGAGGTGTTGATTTTACACTTTTCAGACTCAGAATTTTATGTCTTTTTTTAAGTATACCAGCCTCCCCGATAGCCATGATATTCCAAATAATTCAGGTTGCAATCTTTCCTTTTCGTGCGTTCGCAGAAGGAACCGAAAAAATTAGAGCTCGCCAAATCAGCTCGACAGACGAACACGTGATCTCGGTTTAAGCCTTGATGCGGCCCTACCATGTTTTGCTAAAACTGTCAGTTTTCGTCAGGGGCAGTTGACCCGAGCTCGCAATTCGAACGTCAAGTCAAGGGCAGTTGCGGTGCTTCAGTCAAATCTATTAACTTTATCGGGTTGTAGCGTTTTAATGTCTCTCCGAAACGCACGGGCTTGCTTCTGTACGGCTGACCAGTGGACCACATGGTCCCGCAGTCAAGTCATCATGGGCAATCGCATCTCGCACCCAGGTTCGCATGCTTTTGGAGGAAGAAACAGAAATAAATAGTACGCTCCTATTCATCAGATTCAATAGCGACAATGAACTTGTAGCCTTTTAAAATAGTCAATAGCTACAAGGGACTTCTGGACTTGTAGCCCGTTAAAGTCAAGTAAAAGTTAAGAAGGCGCCAGACGTTCCTCACACACCCTCATCAACACTAGCCATCGTTCCTCCGCGATTGAAAAATAGTCCTCTACCGATATTATTGCGTAATTATTACGGACGCAGCCATTTCGAAAATTTCACGCCGACGTCAGAGCTGGTGACTTTTCTGGTTAGTCCACGCACCGATTCGATCGCATGGTTGGCATATTGTGGTGTTAAGTTGGCGCATTTTTAACATTGTATATACGGTAGACAGTAACACAGTTCAATTGTGAAACAGTTGGAAATTTTATTGGAACTATATGGTTTACTTGACATCAAATTTCCACAAGTTTCAAGGCTACATTTTCTCATGATTAGCACAAAACTAAAGAGACGTATAAACCTATTAAGCGACCTAATGCTTAAAACTACGCTGATATCTTGTTTTTTGTATCTTAAAATATGTTAATATTACGCGTAGCTAAACTTGCTCCATCAGACAGCAGATTGAGCTTTAGATCGAGGACCAAAATATTATTGCGATGGCATGTTGTTATTTAATATGCTCGCAGCCGTTATTATGGTTCCATTGTGCTTTCTCTAATACGCTCGAATAAAACGAATAAAAATAGATGGTTTTCCTTGTGAACAGGTGAAGCACCTGCACTCGATGAATGGCGTGAGCAGCTTGTTGTACTGGTCGGCCAACTTCTTCTGGGACTTCATGTTCTACCTGGGCACGGCGCTCTTCGTGCTGCCTCCCTGCTCTCTCAGCTCGACTACCTCGTGGGCATCGACACTCGTGAGCATTTTCTAGACGAATAACAACAGGACAATGAATTTGGGGAGATTTGTTACAGTCTTCTGTGTTTTTTTTTTTTTTGGGGGGGGGGGGAGTAGCATACAATTAGTTTGTAGACCTTGCTATTGGTGACGAGGTATTTCGGTGGTTGCTATGCTTGATGTCACGACCACAATTTTTGACGGCCAGTGACAATTTCGATGGTGTGTGAAAAGGCGTGGCGGAAGCCTGTACCAATCGCGTCCTTAAACCAACACCCTCAAAGTCGACAGCCGGGCACTCCTCTTATTCCTATTAATGAAAGTAGAAATCATCACACTCAACACGTCCAAGGAAGCGTTTTGCCGCTCATGGAAAGACAATCACAAAGACGATTGTTGTGGCACACGTTGCCAGTAATCACTGATAAGATGAGAATGACATCTATGTCCTTTGATTGTCCCACTTCTAGCGCGAGCTATGCCCTTGGAAACCCTTCGCCAAAGCACGATGGAAGGCAAGGAGCACGTGCAGGAGGCCGGGTATTCAAAGGGGCGCCCTGCCGTTCTTATCCTGCAAATAATTAGAGTCGCTTTTATTTCTTTTTTTACAGGTACTTAATACAAAAGCGGAAGTGCATTCTGCTAATTGTATCCTGAGCGATTAGGTGTAAAACCGAAATGTATCTTAAAATGACCGGGTACATTCGACGAAGAGGTAATCTTACCCAAATGAACGAAAAGCAACAAGATGGTCAAACACAGAACCAGGAATCTTTTTTTCTAACTGGCAACATAAACATGTTATCGCTAACAGTTGCAACGATGTCTCGGCCCACCTTCTCCATTTTTGATACTTTCCGTTTGTTCTTGAGGATACATGTCAGTTTGATTCTTGCAAAAAAAAACCTTTCCTTCACGAATATAAAACAAAATATATTGTAGAACCTTCGGAGTGGTACTCGACATATCACTAGACTACTTAGCGTCTTCATGCTTCCATGAAGCTAAGCCTTTAGCTTTATGCCCGAGTTCCACTAGAGCGACGAATAGAAACAAACGACAGCGACAAGCTTCCAACACATGCAGAATGCTCGCAATGGTACCTTTGGCAGGCGTTTACTCGTTCGGTGCTCGTGAAGAAAGCACGAGTGATCGCGAGCCTGCCAAAGATATCCTCTCGTGCATGATGCTTAATTGTGTCTGAGTATAGCCTCCTTTACTCTACAAAGCTTGTCGAATCGCGAAAGACTTTCGTTTGAAGCTTGTCGCTGTCGTTTTTTCTTTTTATCGCTCTAGTGGGACTCGTAAGTTGGACCCTGGAAGTTGGAGCGTGATTGATCTGGAGCTTTCAAAATAAGTTAAAGAATATGTTCCCTCGTTATTCCCACATTCTTTTATGTTTTCTTTTTCTGCAGAAGCCATTATGCTTCTCAACCTACTGCACGGATTCGCCGTCCTTCCAGGCATCTACATCACCTCCTTCTTCTTTGACAACCCCATCCAGGGCTACTCGACCCTCGCCATCACCGCGTTCATTTTGTGTACGCTCAAACCTACGCCGCATGGTTCAAATATTTTTGCTATTTTAATGGCTCACTTTTTTCTTAATTTTTACGTTTAATTTCGCGTTTAATGTTTCAGCAAATCTGATGCCACTTATCAGGCACGTATTCAGGGGGGGGGGACCCATGGGCCCCCCCCCCCCGAAATCTTTCATTTTGCTGGGGCCTCCTCTCCCCCTCCCCTCATACAGCCTTTTGTCATGGGCGGGCCCCCCCCCCCGAAACAAAATCCTGGCTACGTGCTGCCACTTATACTGGTACAGTGATGCCTCCCTTCATACATGAAGAATGCTCCAAGTTGAGTCTGATCAGCATACTTATGTCTCAATTACATAATTCAGATTTATAGCGGTTTCGACGGAGGGCACATTTGCATTTTTGTATTCGACAACGCCGTTCTTGTGATAATGTATTACAAAAGATAGCAATTAGTGCTGCGAATAACGTGGAGTGTTCCAAATAAATTCAAACCCTTCGGGAAAATTTCCTATGATCGCTGTGATATTAAAAAGACTGTCTGTCCGCCCAGTACTACCAATCATTGGACTTTTAATACTTTCCATACCGTTTACGTAACGTTACGGTGCTATGGTATGTTATGAATTTTAGCATAATGTAGCGCCCCACCCTAGTTCCATCGAAACATACTACAGTATCTTAAGAAAGGAATGCAGAAAAACGAACACAACATTGAGGGGGGCATATCTACATAGTATATCACCCCACGTTACCACCATTAAATAACACTTTAACAAGGATGGAATAAACGAGAAACGGAAGTGATGGCCTGTAGCTGAGCCGGTTGGTTATTCATGCTTACTGATTACCAGCTGAACGTTAGGAAAAGCGACGAAGAGATAAAGATACACACTGCTGGACTAGCAACCTTTTTAATAAACTTCCTTTTCCTCAACCTCATCCTAAAAGGGTAGCTTCTTCTTCAGTCAGAGCTTAGACAGAAACTTCCTTTTTCTCCCCACGAACCGTGGAGTTTTCATCTTCTTCGACTTTCGAATCTTGCAAAGAAACGGAAAGAGCACAGACGGGGCCGAATCTTGCATGTCCAACGGTTCGAAATATTGGAGAAGATGCGTCCGTGTCCTTACCTTCTGGCCTGATCCGCCTCTATCCCAGCGTCGCTGGGCTGCCTGGCGACGGTGTTCGTAGAACACTTCGCGTACACGATCAACGCTCCCCTGGTCATGGTGGTACTCGAAGTGATACTGCAGGCGATGCTGCTCGTGCCTTCCTTCTCCTACTCCCGGGGCATGACCAAGATCCTGCAGCTTAGCAGCGAGAACAAGATCTGCCGCACGGGCGGCGTGAACCTCGAGCGCGTCTGCCAAACGCACGCCATCGACTTCAAGTTATCGCTCAAACTATGCTGCGAAGGTGAGAGACTCCGCACTCACAATCCTCCTTTTTTAGATGCGGGTTAACGTTAAAGATGCAGCTCATACAAGATATGTACAGTATCGCTGCTTGTTCCACAAGAAAGAAGGTTATTGAAGTCACTCGTAAAGCCAATGCTCTTTATAAGTACTGTCAGGGATCATCGCGAAAACATATAGGGGTGCTTTGTCCAGCTTGTTTGCCACACAACTCGATGTTTAACCAAAACAAGACCTCTCGCAACACTACCTAGGGTAACCAAAACATGTGAACCACCTCCTCTACCTTCACGTCGTCACACAAGAGTGACGCCAACTTAGCGATTGGGCACGAGGGGGAGTATGGGCTTAAGCAGCTTGGAAGATAACTCAATTGCAATTTAGTACTCTCGGCCGAGTAATGTCTACTATTTTCAATTGGAGAGAATCTGCTACCTTCGTCCTCGGGGCCCGGCGGATATCGCTAGTAAAAAGAACCAATTATCACTGGTGCCTCTGCACCTCACGTTATCTACGTCGTTCAAACGCACATTTTGGACGCGATGACTGCGCCAACTTGAACTTGTCTTGAATCGGTCGAGCGTGTCCAGCCAAGCACTGCGTTAGAAACAAGTAATTTAAGCGTGTTTCCCATAATGCTATAAAGTGAATCGCTAGGGGCGTGAATGTCTGTTCTTAGGGTTCGCTCTCCCGCCCGATCCCCCGCAGTGCCCGAAGGCCAGCGTCCTGAGCACGCCATGATCCAGGCACTGTCGGTACACCCGTACTCGGCCTTCTACGAGGCGACCACGCTGGCCGTAGAGGGACTTGTCCTCTTCCTCGTCCTCATGTTCGTCGAGTCCCGCTGGGCGTACCGCATGGAGAGACTGCTCAGCGCGCCCCAGGGGAACGTCCGAGCTACCGCAGTGCCGAAGCTGATCACCTCCCCGACCAAGGTGACCCCCATACCTGCAATGAGGGGAAAGGCTGATGGAAATTAATCCTTGAAACCATGGTCACACTGCTGATACGTCATGCAAAAGACCGTCTGCCGACGTTGTCTGAGGCGTGGTTCTTCTTTCGTGACGGTCACACACAAACTGCATGCAGACATGTTCGACGCGTGTGCATGGAGCAAACATGATTTAGACATGTTTGAGGTGTGTCTGCGGATAATTTTATCATCATGTCTGCAGCGAGTATCGAGTTTTCTTCTATTATGTATAAGCAGTGCGACTGCCCACACATCGTACAAAAAAAACATGTTTTTTTGTGCGAGTATGTTAGTACATATTGTTATACACATGTTAGTATTGTTTTACACGTGTTAGCACATGTCAGTATGCTTGCCTAGAGGGCGTCACGTCCATATCTATTAATTTATTTATTATTAATACCCTACGGGCTCATTGAGAGCATAGTGGAAGAGGCCGGGGGGGGGGGGGTAGAGATACGTTTAAACAGATACATAAATAAAAAATGTAACAAATAATAATACACGAAACTACAGTAAAGGTGTCACTCAACTTGCACATAAAAGTCAGTTGAACTATACACAATGAATAAACTACTGAATATATCAAAAACCGACATCAATATACCATAATAAATGAAGTAAGTGTAATTAGGAAAGAAACACACTTTATTAAAAGAACAAGATAAGTTTTAATAGTTTGGTGTCAGTAATGGTGATGGTGGATTTGGGAAGGTTGTTCCACGTGCTGATGCCTCGCGGTACAGCTGAATCAATGAATTCGTTTGTTGAACAAGTGAGATCCTGAAAACTTTTTTGCTGTTTGTGGTGTGATGGGATGATCTATTGGGCGGTTCAAGGAAATAATTTTTTGTATAACAATCGCTGTAATAGAACTCATGTATTATGCACATGAGACACAATACGACGCGATTCAAGCAAAGGTAATGAGCACTGATGTTTGAGGAGAAAAACACTCGCGTTAAAGGATTAGGATGGTATTATGAAGCGTGCTGCGCGATTTTGAACTGCTTCGATGCGAGTGATTAGGTATTTCTGGTGGTGGCTCCAGATAGCCGATGAAAATTCTAGTTTGGGACGGACAGATGACGTTTCATGATTCAATGCTGTTTCCTAACCATTTTCACAATTCGCGAGGCAAAAAAAACAAAAACTAATACCTTAGTGGCTCCCTGACTGCGAAGACACTCGTTCAAACATTTACACCGTTTACAGGCGATGCCCGAGGACTCCGATGCCGTGCGAGAAAACGCCTTGGTTGACTCCCTGAGCGCGTCCGCTGGTCGGGACGCGAGACCGCTTGGGCTTGACCAGAGACCCGCCATGGTTGTGAGCCGCCTGACGAAGGCGTACGGTTGGTGGCAGAAGAAGCCCGTGCTGCAGGGGCTCAGCTTCGCCCTGCGGACCGGGGAGTGCTTTGGCCTGCTGGGCGTCAACGGGGCCGGAAAGACGACCACCTTCAGGATCCTGACGGGCTACGTCTTGCCCGCCGACGGAGACGTCTTCCTCGACGGCTTCTCGGTCGTTCGGCAAACCAGACTCGTGAGCGCCTTGGGAAAACTTGCTTAGGCTCCTGACCAACGCCGTCTGTAGTTAATGACATGTTAAAGACCTGTTCACACGTACATCGCAGCGCTATAAGCACAGCGCCGACTTTGCGCTAAGCGCGTGATGACGGGAGCGTTCATCAGATTTGTATCTCACTGTCAATACGATTGCTCATGACAGACGATAAACAGCTGAAGACACGTGAGCAGCGCTGTATCAGCGCTCCACTGCATGTGAGAACCGGCCTGAAGAGTGCAAAACAAGCTCCTTACAGAAACTCCCCCTTCTCTACTTTATCAGTGTGAACGCTTGAAAAATGTGAGAACGGACTCACCTCATCTCCAGCGTTCGCTCCGCTAAAGTGGAGAGAGTGCAGAGCTCTGAGGGAGGAGCTCAACCTGGACTCTTGAGCTGTCACCGACTATAACATAAGCAAACGCAAGTGTGTGAACGGGCCTCTACTCGATTGTTTATCCAACTTAAATACTTAGGTACTCTGAGTGTCCGCGGATAAATGGTTCTGGGCTGAGCTTGGGTGGAACGTTCGAAACACTGCTGAGGTACGAGGCGCTGCCCGAAAACTGAGAGTGAATGTCGGCGTAGGTCCAAGCACACTTGGGTTACTGCCCGCAACGGGACGGCCTCGTGGACGAGCTGACGGGCACAGAGACGCTGATTCTTCACTCGCGGCTGAAGGGCGTCGCCAACGACTCCGACTACCTGGAAGTGCTCTTCGAGATCTTTGACCTGGCTGACATCGCCGGCAACCTGGTGGGCACTTACAGGTAGGAAACGCATATTCAAGCTGCGGTTAGATGATATCTCTAACGGAGATGTCCCGAGCCAATTGTAATCGAAAACCTGTAAATGGCAAAAACATAATTTTGGTGGTTCATCATGTTGGCGAGTAGAATACAAAAACGGAAGAGGTTCATCTCACGTGTATTGCCTTCCATGTACGTCTTTCATTTTTGTAGACAAGATATCGCTAGTCTGAAGTTGTTTCCTTTGAGGATCAACGAAATATGCTTAACTTTAAGTGCATATATACACTCGCGCCGCATGTTCAAAACGGTCAAGCGGACAAACTCGCACCAAAACAGCCCATACCTACAAAATCTAAATACATAAGTTTTGTATGAGGGATTGTGACTTGGAATCAACTGCTCAGCGAGGTTGTTATCATAAACAAAAGTCTCCACATTCGAACATTCCATCGCTCAGCTCTTAATTGAATCCATCCCAAAAATCATATTTTACATAGTGCATTATAATATTAAATTTTGTTCGCTCTTTTTTTGTTAAATGACAATAACACTAGATTATTCAATATGTACCATTTTGTGTTTTTCCCCAGTTATCTGATTAATCCCTGTAATGGTCCTCAAGAGTGGTCTGACAATATTTCTAAGCAAGTAAATAAATAAAATTACACTTCTTGTCCTAGGATCGAGAAGGGCACCAGAAAAATAATGACTTGGAGAAGTTCACATTTCTACAAGAACAATTTTTCGCGAAAAAGTAAAAACTAAAATATCTTAGAAAAGAAACTTGTTCGCTCAAGCACGACTTTCGGACATAACATCAAACTTGTAAGCGAAGCATCAGAAGCAATCAGTTCATTGGAGATAAGTTTTTAGAAGTTCTTTTTATTATCTTCTGGACTATTTGTCAGAGTGCTCAGCCATGTCATCTGGCTACTTTTTGAGGCAACTAAACTGCAAGCAGTCGTCTTTACTTCAGAGAATATTCTAGATAGCTTTTTCTACTCTGAATGTGTCAACATCATATTTATTTTTTCCTTTTTTAAATTATCTTTATCCTATTCAAACAAACAGAAGATAATGAAGTTTTGTTTAGACAAACACAAACATCAGTATCGACTTCTCCCATCTCACACTGAATGTTTATAAAAGGTACAAAATAAAATGACGGGTGGAACAAATCAAAAGACGTAGTGAAGTCATTGGGAAAGCTACACCTTTACGATACAGGTTAGTCTTGTAACTATACAGCGTCTGGAACGCGTGTCCGGCCGGTGTGCTTAGCGTCTTATGCGGAGAGCAGTCGTCTGTTTCGTGCACAGGAATTGCGGTGACGTCAGAACGACGCCGAGCTCTGATTGGCTTTGATTGAAAGGGTACTGGGTAGAGCTCGATGCTAGATGCCTCGAGATCTACCCACTGTTTGTTTCCATCAGCCAATAAGAGCTCGGCGTCGCTGTGACGTCACCGCAAGAACTGCGCAAGAAGCAGACGACCTGCTCTTCGCATTCCGTCCATGCATTGGAAGCGGCCCCCGTGTGGCAACAAATTACGTCACAGAAGCCGGAGTGCCATGCTGTCGGATGCGATGATCACGGCGGTTGGGCGTCGAAGTTCTAGAATGAAGCGCAAAAAGAACGCGAGTGCTGCTGTCGTCGCGGCTTCGTCAACACCTGGTTGACGAAGCTTCCGTGAACTGTCAAGCTGCAGATGGACCTGCAGCCAAACTGGCGTCTGCCAGATCCATCAGCCCTGCTGTGACACCGCCATGACACTTCTGTGGCGTCGTTAGGCGGAAATCGAGGGACAACTTTTTAGGTCCCGGCAAAAACGTTGGTGTTGGAGACAAGCTGGAAACGCGTTCCAGGCGCCGTAACCAAGCACCGAGTTCTGCGTCCTTTGCAGCGCCGGCAACAAGCGCAAGTTGTCGCTCTGCCTGGCCATGGTCGGCATGCCCAGGGTGCTACTGCTAGACGAGCCCTACGCGGGCATCGGCACGACGGCGCGCAAGAGGATCATCAACTACATCTCCGCCCTGCAGAGAATGGCCAAGATGTCCATCGTGCTTACCTCGCACAGGTACTACATTATACAGGGGACACCTAGCCGGGTGGCACAGTTCTTTTTAGCGTCGAAATTTGTTTTTTGTCTGGGAATTTAGGTCCTTCAAGATCCCGAAGAAGCCAAGGGGAGACAAACTTCAAAGTCCTTGGCCAAACAGTGGGTATCTTGGCCCTAATGCGCCAAACAAGTGGCAAAGTTAGACTTCACTGCTGGAAGTTTGGCGGTCATCTGGCATCTTGGGGCCAAACTTATCAAACACGTGCCAGAGATGGGCTTACTTCTGATTGCCCGGTTTTCATGTGGCCACTTCAGGCCTAAATTGGAAAACAAGTGACATTATTAGGCTTGACTGAATGCAGGTTGAATAGAGTACCACTCCCTGCAGCCCTCCGAGCACTTTCATTTCCCAGGAAAACGAGCCACTCGCCAGGAGCGGAGCGGCCACTCTTTCATTTCCGGCCGTGTCACCACATCGATGTCATACACACAGATCCACGATTTATGCCCGCGTCATTACTAAGGCGAATTACTCGATCGTTCCGCCCTTAGTCCTTGTTAAGTAAAATCTTTTAGAGCTCAGCTCTTAGGCGCCAGTTTCCGGGTTGAGCGGCGTCGACGTCGGCGTCGGCGTAACCGCGCGTTGCATTATGGGATGTTCCCATAATGACGTCACAGGTGACGTCCTGTGTGACGTCACGAGGGTAAACCTCTCCCCTAAATTTGGCAGGAAACTTTTTAGCTAAATTTGGCGAGAAACGTTTCCTCTAAATTTAGCGCGGAACCTTTACGCTAAATTTAGCGGGGAAATTGAATTTGGATGACCTCAGCACCAATTTAGTTTCTCACTAAATTTAGCGGAGAAAATTTCGCTTAATTTAGCGGAAAATTAAGCGAAACTTTCCCGCTAAATGGGAGGGGAGCAGGAGAAGAGAGAGGAGGGTACGGAGTGGGAGCAGGGACATACCCTATTTGTAACTTCCCTTTCTCCTCCCCAAGAGCTGGGCTCTAATTCTGCATTACAGAGCATTGTAAACGTCTTTTATTTTTTGACTTTTTGCCCCTGCAGCCTACATCAACTCTTGTTGTGAAAAAAGTATTGATTGATTGATAGTATTGATGCGATGCGCGCTGCAGCCTGACGGACGTGGAGTTCCTGTGCAACCGCATAGCGCATCCTGGGGAGCGGCAGGCTGCAGTGCCTGGGCTCCCTGCCGCACCTCAAGCAGAAGTTTGGCAAGGGTTTCACCATCACCGTCAAGACGTACCCGGACAAAAAGCAGGACTTCGCGTACCAGAAAGGCGTGGTGGCGGCCGTAATGACTGGACTTCCCCAAAGCTCAGTTGGCGCACAGTTACGAGGTACGAACGCTTCAGCGGCTATCTCGTCGATTTTCCTGTAGGAGTATCCGTATATGCTCAATTGGTGAAATGCGCGACCTAAAGCTTCACTGTGGTCGGCCTCCCTGAAGTGACCACTATGGCTTCTTGAGTAGGATGAATTCTACTTTACTTAATGTAAATGAGAAGAATGTCAGACTGTCAACTTTGATACTTTCAAGCGACAGTTTCGATGGTGTGTTTAAAGATCCAGGTGTGAGCTCGAAGTTATCGCGTCGTTAAAGGGGTCATGAAACGATTTTAACGTGAAACGTTCTTTGGCTAGTTGTTCCGAATTTTGAGAAGCCGGTTTAAATTTCCCGCGCTAGATTTAGTAGAAAGAGCGACGCGACGTGACCTCAACACAAATTCAGTTTCCCCGCTAAACTCGAGAGGGAAAATTGACGTCATTTGACTTCGGGTCACATGACCTCTACACATTCAGTTCTCCTGCTAGATTTAGCGGGAAAATTGACATCACAGGACCTACATATAAAATTAGTTTTCCCTTTAAATTTAGCGGGAAAATAGATGTCACGTGACCTGATTTCACGTTGCCTACACACCAGTCCAGCTTCCCCGTCATATTTAGCGGGAAATCTACATTACGTGACACCAATTGCATATCGATGGAGCCACGAGTGCAGCTCTTACTAAACGTTTGTAATGCTAAAACGTTTCAGGTATATAAAAAGAAAAATTGCCTAGCAATCTTCCATAATTTTTGCTACATCCGGTAAATACTACTTAGAATCACTCACAAACGTTAATAACTGAATAAACATGTCTTAGTTTCTTTTTCTAGGCAAGTGCACTCTCCAAAAAATATCCGAAAAATTATGTGCATTGTTTGTTCCCTCAAAACGGAGCTAGAACAAGCGGCCACGTGGCCTGGTGCCTATAATA
>JAZHYW010004335.1:0-10026 GCA_037355805.1 Ixodes ricinus
CCTGTGTCACGATGAGTGAAATGGTACGAATGTGTCATTGAGACACGCGTCGGTGTCTGTCAGAAGAAACATAAGACTAGGTATGTCGAGTGTAGCGAGGGCGTGGTTTATAAGATTCATTTATCATGTGGCAAAGTATACATAGGCCAATCGGGACGTTGTATAAATGATACGCTCAGGGAGCGTGCCCTGTCAATTCGATCGTCACCCTCGGGAAATCTGGCTGTACACTGTGACAGATGTGGGTGTGTCCCGAGATTTGACAAAACCATTATCTTAGCCCGAAACCGAAATAAAATGACAAGGGAGATATCCGAAGCGTTTTTTATAACCGAGTGCGTTGAAGGAACATCTGGCAGCACTCCATCTATAGCCCTGTGTGGCTCTCAAGTGGCGTTTTTAAAATCTTTCGTAAGGTAGATAGTGGACAGACGTACACTGATTGGGTGATGTTGCATTTCTGTAGTACATGTCGGGATTTCACGGTGTATATATATGTGTGTTTTCCGAGAATAAACTTCAGTTGCAAGTAGCGCTCTGTGTTTTTCGTTCCTTTTACTTGTCCGTTGTTTTTAGCGCTTTTACCCTCAAACACATGGATCACCAACTAGCCCAAGTGCATACCCTTCTACAGTGTCATTGACGCGGCGAACAGTGACGGCCACGCAGGAGGAGTCAGTCAGTCAGAGTATTGCAGAAGGTAAAGCAAAGGAACTGTTGCCTGGGAGGATGAAGACACCACAGCCTTACAATATCGACGGTCAACAATAGTTCTGCCGGCCAACAACAGTTCTGCCGGCCAAAACAAAGCCGCGTAAGCGCCACAACCGGCGGCGCGGGACAACGATCCCGCAGACGCACACACGAAGATGGGCCGGTTCCGTTAGGGATGTGAGGAAATTTTGAAACCAGCCATCCGTGCACGCGTGAAACGATACCGCGTTTTCGCCCAAGCTTCGAGCCCCCTATCCTTGAAACGGCCGTGCTCTCTCTCTCTCCGCGGGGTTCCGATGGTATTGAAGGGTTTTCTCTTTTGGAAACAGCAAAGCCCGGAGACTAGTTGGGTCGAAGTCAGCCTCCTTGCCAACTATAACCGTTTGTGAAGAGTGGTCTCCTCCCGAGATGAAAAGTTAGTGCCAGCTGACGTGTTCTTTTGAAAAAGGAAAGGGGAAAGAGAAAGTTTGAGTAACTACAGTAACCACCTCGAAAGCTCCTCTCCCGATATGAAGCTCGAGGCATGTTACGTCTCGGTTACCTTATCGAGCATCACTGCTCGAATCTATTCTTCACTCTGTTTCACACAGCCACTGTTCCGCAAAGCCGTCGTGGCTGTGCGGAACAAAGCGAAGAATAGATTCGAGCATCATCTGGACGCCGTCATCCTGCCAGGCTTCTGTGTCGTGGGACTGGACTTGGCGTCATCCAGTTAAGACTATTTTTATTTCGTGTGTGTTTCTTCACCCCGCTGAACTTTGTTTCTTGGGTAAAGTGCTGCTTAACGTTTTTTGGAATTTTTTTTTTTAGCATTGATTAGTTGTTGGGTTTATTTCGTCATGGCGTAGCGGCCTGACGGTGCTGTAGAGAGCGCGTTCGCACGCTCTCTACAGCTTTTTTATCTTTACGTGGCGTCGACTTTTTTATCTGACTCTCCACCAGGCGTGGACCTATCGCCTTGCCATCGCTCGAACCTAATTTTTTAACTTTTAACGCAATTTTCGTTAAGATCGGAGTTGGGTAATTTTATTCTTATTTATTTATTTTTATTCCCTGCAACTCTCCGTGAAAATCTCTCCGTGTGTTTCGGATCGTTTCTGTGTCTTCATTTTTGTGTATTACGGAAGTGAAAGGCCATTCCATGCTGATCTGTGCGATGTGCGCTAAACATACCCTAGCGTTTGGTTTCGGAAAGAATTGTATATAATATATCAATGATGTGGTGACTTTCTATGTCGTAGTAATATGACAGCTAATAGCTAGTCATGCTAGTTTATAGTGAAAGTTTTACAAATCCAAACAATACAACGTCTGTGCCTCTTCGATATTGAAGGTCTACTAGGCCTGCTGATTTGATTACATATGTTTTTCGTGCTTCCCGCTCTTATCAAAACATAAATAACTATTCAATACCATAAAATGCGTTTATATTTGATTACGAAACACAGACAAAATTCTAGAAAACTTTTTCACAATTCATAGAAACGCACGGGTCGCTATGTCTGACTTAGGTCTTGCAAAACGAAGACGTCATTTTTTCCGATATTGAGGCTTAAATATAGAACATACAAACAAAATACACACTTTCTCGACTTGCTTTTCGAGTAGACAACTATCATATCCACACTTAACCGAAAAAAAAATGTTTTTTTTAGAAAATCAATTTTAAAATAGGTACTTTTTGGTTTTAGTGTAACATTAACATAAACGTACCACAAAGGATATTTTATGCAACTGGGTCATTTTATAATATATATAAAGAGCGTGTTTTAGGCTCACCATAGACATAAAAATTATGAATGTAACCTAAGTAGATCGCCAGTATTTAATTGTCAAATATCGTCAACAATTAACCGAAAAGGCGTTTTTGACAATTTAAAAAAAAAGCAAAATGGTTGAAATTGTTTTATGGTATTAGAGCCTTTTACCTGTGCTCACAAAGTGCTTGAAAAAAGTTAATATAATGTGGACTGAAAATCCACGCCGGGATATCGAGCGAAACATCCGACCTACGACGGATGTGAAAAACACTGCTTTCCACCGTGGCCTCTTAAAATTCGTAGGTCGAGAACAAAAAATCCGACAAACTTGCGGTTTGTGGCTACTGCGTTTTAGAGACGACGCTATAACATATATTTTTTTCAGTGAAATTAAAAATTCGACCCTTTTTGCCTGCACGATTTGAGATGAAATTACCTATATATATGTATATATATATATATATATATATATATATATATATATATATATATATATATATATATATATATATATATATGTATAACAGCCCAACGCCCGACAATTCGCCAGTCTCACCCGCCCGCCCGCCTCCCTCCCCTCTGTCGTAGAAAACAAAGAAATGCAGCGCGCGCGGCCAGGTGACAAGGAACGCCTCGCTGGTCGAAAGAGTCATGACATTGCAAGATTGAGCTTTGAATTTTGTCTGGACGTGGTTCTGCGCTTCGGCCGTCGGAGGGCAGGACCGCTGCCGCCAAGATGCGCTTGGATACGAAGCCGAAACCAGAGTACGCGTCAGAAATTAAGAGTTTTTTAAAACATTGTAAAATGCTCCGCATGCTTTATGCTTGTCTAAAAAGGGTTGATATAGGGGTTATTGATGATGCCCAGTAAGTTTCTATGTGAAGTTGTTGTTTTAAAATGTACAAACAAAAAGTGATCTTTACAAAAAAACAAAAACTCTATTTTGCGTAAACGTTATTATTTTTTCTAAGCGGGCTTTTGGGCAGACACCAACACGGCGTCAACTTTTTTCTCTGCGTTGCTTCGTTTTCGCAGGAGCGATTTGGCCTGCGTTTTCTTACCTGAGTTTTCTGAGTTATCAAATGCTTTCAAGAATTCAGAAACATTCCGAGACGCGTGTGGCCTATATATGGCTACAACAATCACAGATTCCACTTTGGCGACCAGACACTCAACATTATTCTTCGCCAAATTAAATTCTTCCAAAACTTCGTACCTTAAATTGTTCTAAAACAATTGGCTAATCAACCTTTTCTTGCTCTGCAGAAATTTTTACATTTGAAATTTTCGAAATAGGGAGGAGGCTCGTTTGCAGTGAGCCAAGTTCCCGTAAAAAACATCACGTCAAAATGAACAGAAAGTGGTTGGACAAATAGGTCAATCCTGTCTTGTTTACATCTAATAGATAGGTTGCACTGACGTAATTTAGTCCTCCTTTCTAGTGGCCGAACTTCCCCGAGCGTACCCTTTAGTGTGCTTGTTCTACGAGCAGTACACGAGCGTAACGAGCGAGTGGAAACGATTGAGCGCAGCTTGGCTGCTTCATGAACTGCAGGTTTTGGCCACCAGAAAGGAGGAAGGATATGACGTCACGTGCAAACCATGTATATTTCGAGTATTGATATGCAAAACAGACAACTGCAAGTGGTAAATATTGTGCATTTCATTGAGAGATAAACAGTCGTAATATTAACATTCATGTGGGTATAACATCATACAAAACCTTGTTGCTACGAAAAGCTTACTGAGGGTTTAGTTCGAAATTTTATTGACGTCCTCTTGGTTGTTAATCTTAATTACTTCAGAGGCTTCGTTTCTACATGCCAAGACTTTACCGCCTCCAGTCCAGACAATCTTTTTTTTTTTTTAACTGGAACCTACCTGGAACCAGATTAAGAATGGAGGGCGTCACTGCGAAGACTGCGGCCATCCGCGGACCGGGGTTTGGAGGTCTCTGCTCCGAGAAATGCCGGTAAAAGTTAATCACAATATTGTACGATCAAAGTTTGGTGAATGGCGAATCCAAGTTTATGTTTAGAAACTTGAGACGTAACGAGAAAATCTGCGATGTGGCACTGGACATGATGTTTTACGTGCTCACGTCATGCTAAGCACTCTAAAAACAATTCTGCATAGTGCGGCGACCTTCCCGCAAAGCCCTCGGGAGGGCCAATTGTAGCAATCTATAATGTCTAGAAGAATTATTGCTTGCTGTGTTTATGGGAATTCATAGCGGAAACAGCACGAAAACACGAGGACGCAGAAACACACGGGACAACGCTCGTCTGGTGCGTTTATTCTAGGTCGTCGTGTTTGCGCACTGTTTCCACTATCAAAATATGTTTAGACCTAAACAAAAACTGTCCGCGCTGTGGCACCAAGCAAGGTGGCACGTCGTGACGTTCCATTATGCTTAGTGTGACAGCAGTGTAGCCATTACTCCCCTTGTCACATACATTACACCCCAAAACTTCTGCTCGACATGCAACTCACTGACGTCGAATTGACGGCCCTAAATTCGACGAGAGACTGGATGACGGTGAGATATAAGATATTAAATAGCTAAAGTACGTATCAAAGACTACAGAAAAAAACAAATACAGCAGGACGCTTAAGCTTCGCATTTAATGGTGGAGTGCGATAGCTAAATATAAAGCTCCGCTCGTTTCCAAGCCGTTCAAGCGGTCCTGCATGGCCTGGAGAAAGAAGAAGACGTCGTTTCAAACGGTCGTGCTTTCATGTTCTCCGCTGAAAATCAACATTCTGCCCCTGGCCGATGAAACCCTTCTACCTCTAGTTCTTATACAGGTAACGAAAATCACAAGATGTACTCGGAAAACACTGCAGCCGTACCCGCCAATCCAAGAAACGTTCCTATTCCGGCAACCGGCCCAAGATGAATATAAGTTTATACTTCCACATTTTCTACCTGGGGCCTTGTGCGTAAACCTGATCTTCCCCACGCTGACCTCACGGGTCGGCCCTACCGTGCCGTTGACTTTCGCGATTGACTTAGAGGGGTCGTCGATCTGAAGAAGTGGTGTCTTTCGAACAGTTCCAGATGAGCCTTGTGTGGATGGCGACGCTGGCTAGTCCAAAAGCCGCAAAAAAGCTAAAAACCGCGAAAGAACTCAGCGTGAAGGGAAAAAAAAGTTTAATCATCGACCCGCACTCAAAGGATGGGAAGCTCAAGCTACTCTGGCTGCAGTTATACTTAGAAGATAAAATGGTCGTCGAAGTCTTAGCACCGTTCGGCACTGTTCAAAGCAGGGCGCAGGAAAAGTGGCGGGTGCCACGAATGGAGGACATGGAGACGCTGGATAGGGAGGACTGACTAACATTGCAGGACACCGTGACGTCGAAAGACATCCCTCACCCGGTGACGGTTTACGGCATATAATCCCTTTGGGTGATGTCAGGACGACCACCCATGTGTCTACGATGCAAGAAGGTCGGTCCCATTCGACGACAGTTCCGTACGCCGAAATGCACACGTTGTAACAGATTTGGGCATGAAAGTGAAGAGTGCTTTTCAAGTTATGCAACCGTACTGCGAGGCTCTGGCAACGACCCTGACGCCAACCCGGAACTTTCGAGGGACATCTCCGAGGTAGTGGATGCTAGGGGGGATGTTCTCTCCACTCAAGCGCAGCACAGAGAGACACTGCTTCAGGGTTCCGGAGAGAGCAAAACACAAGTTAAAAGGAAGCTTCGGGACACTCCAAGACACAATATCGACAAAAACCATGAAAGGAGCTTCCCAGGAAAGACCGATCAAGGACATCTTGTCAACAGCGGAAACGGAGGTACCGAGACAGTCAGCGGTGTCTGCAGACGGACATACAATGTTTGACAACAAAAGCGACTTGTCCGCAACGGACACGAGCCGTAGCACGTGCAAGGACAATAGTGACACCAAGAGGAGGAAAAAACACCCGCCTGACACCATTGCGAATAAGTGAAAAACCTCCCTTACACACTAGAGTATACATGAAAAAACCCCACCCCACACCCCCTTGTACTTCTTCCTCCCTCTCCTCTTTCCCATCCTCATCCCCCTCCTCCTCTTCTACTACCTTTAACTGAGAGCCTTCGTATTGTTACCCTTAATGTAAGAAGATTTAACTCCCGAAAGAGACAATATCATTTGAAACGTTTACTTGAAGACAAAAAGGTAGACTTTCTAGCCGTTCAGGGAACGAAACTGTCAACGGAAGAACAGGTAGAGGCAATACAACATTTCCTGTATGACAACGAGGCATGCGTTAGCCATGCTATAGGTCTTTCCGCTGTATGTTTATTGTTTATTAGTAAGTATTTTCATTTGTCTGATTTAAATATGACGACCTACCTTTGCGGGCGCTTCATTATGTGCGACTTCCGAGTTTCCGACATAATGTGGAGAATGATGTGCGTTTATGCGCCGAATGAGGTGAATGCAAGAGAAACTTTTTTGATCACCTGCGACCTTATTTACTTTGTGATATATTGGTGGTTCTGCTTGGAGACTTTAACTGCGTTTGCGACGGAGCAGAAAGAGCGAAATATAAATTTCGAAGTGACAAAAGGTAACGACAGCTACACGACATTGTGCACGAGTCAAATATTTTTGATGTTGCATCATTTCAGCTAAAGAAAAAACACTACCATATACCCACTTTCAAAACACATCACACGCGAGACTTGATAGATTTTATTGCTCAGAAGAACTTATTGACAATTTAAACGGTTATGCCGTATATCCAGTTTTTCCCCCAACATTGCATGGTATCAATAACAAACGGAAGGAAACGAATAAAAAAGAGTATAAATCGGAAAGTATGGAAACTTAATAATCAGTTGTTATAAGATGAAAACTTTGTCGCAGCTGCGATTGATTTTTTTGAGCAAATAGGAAGAACAACTGAACATATATCTGTTAAGAGAGCTTTTTAAACAATAATTTAACAGATAGCAATTGAGAGAGCTAGTGTCATAAAATTTTAGAAGTCTGAGACCGAAAGGACGTTGATGAGTAATTTGCGTGCCTTGGTTCAACTTTTATTTCAAACTTCTGGACAGGGTTTCAAAGATATTATCCGCATAACAACTGAGCTCGATAAATTCCATCAAGAGAGTTATCATCGAGCTGTAGTGCGTTCTCGTGCTGTAAAATATTTCTTTGGAAAACAGCCAACAAAAAAGGTAATCAGGGAGGAAAATAGGTACGGGATGACTAAAGAAATTCAAGAGATAAGGCAAAACAACATGATTATTTGAGGTAGCCAAGCTAAAGCCGAAGTCTTTTCTGAACATTACAAATTCGGCACAAAGATTGCCTCTACAAAAAAAGAGTGTCTAAAGGAACTTGTGACATTGTTTCCCCAGTTATATAAAGAGCACACAAAATAATTGAAAGAGCCGATCAGTTTAGCTGAGGTTGAAAGTGCTGTGGATGCCCTTCCAACAAACAAAATCCCAAGACCGGATGGTATTACTGCAGAATTTTATGAACTTTGCCATACCACTTCATGTACCATTTTGCAGGAGATTTTTCAAGAAGCCTACAGAAACAAAAGTCTTCCACCCTCTTTTCTGCATACACTCACTATTCTTATTCCAAATAAAGATAAAAAAGCAAACTTTCACAAGTGACTGGCGACCGACGAATCATATTATGCAGCGAGGACAGTAAAATATTTGCAAAAATACTGACAAATCGATTGCAGCACGTTATTTGCGATGTAATAGGGAATCACCAGACGCGTAAGATTCATGGAAGGTCTACTCAGACAAATATTCATATTGCAAAAAGCGTATTAGAGTGTGTTGCCAACAGCAGCTCTCAGGTAGCGATGCTGCAAGTTTTGATCTCGCAAAAGCATTCGACCGTGTTAGTCATAATGTTCTGTTTATGATTTTGTCGCACATTGGCGTTGGTGTTATTATAATTCATGTCTTTAAAATGTCGTACGCAAACTGTTGTACAGACTTAATTATAAATAACAACGCTATAGAAAGCATCCCAATTTGTTCTTCAGTTTGACACTGCTGTACGTTATCTCCATCACTTTTTACTCTATATCCAAACCTTTGTGCCAAAGCATAGTAAGAAGTAGAACAATACAAGGCTTTACTTTGAGCATGACTGAAATTAAGGTTCTAGCATATACCGACGATGTCGCATATTTTTGTAGAGACAAGAAAAGCGTGACCAACGCCATGGATCTCACTCGCGGCTTTTGTGAGACCACTCGAGCCTCAGTAAATCTAGAAAAGTGTTGAGGATTCTTGCATGGAGCCTGGGCGACGACGCCTTGGCAGTACGAAGGCATAGATTGGAGCTGCACTCAGTGCGACTACCTAGGATTGCCATTGAAGCACCACCCAAGCAGCACGTCCCACTGGTCCAGAGTTGGGACTCAGTTGAAACGACGAGCCAATAACTGGTCAAAAAAAATTTCTCAGTGTTTGCACTTTCGACTCTTTGTAATATATTTTGGCGGCTAACTTATGGTATGTCTTGCAGGTACTGCACTGTTCATGGCCAAGTAATCAAAAATCGCACAGGGATTTTGACGTTTTTGTATGGAAGTCCACTCTTGCACCCATGCGTCGCGACAATTTGTTTCGTTGTGTATCAGATGGTGGACTCGACCTTCTCCATTTATTTATACGTCAGTTGGTTTCACGTTTTCTTTTCCTAAGAGACCAAGAGCACCTTTTCTTCGTTAAGTGATTCAGAATGGACTAGTATGCTCTCTACCTGACTTTACCATATCCTCCGTGGCAGACCAAACCTGTGTGTAAGTAGGAGATCTTATAGAGAAGAAGTCGATGCTTTTCAGTTTTTATCACTAAGATTTAAAAAAAATAATGTCTGTTTTACGTAAAAAGTTGAGAAGAGATCTTGTGAATATCCTATTTCCAATGCCAATATATCGCTCATTGTTCAGCGATGCTTCCCAACACGATATACTGCGCCGGGTAAACGAGATGTCCATCCCCGCTGCAGCAAAAACTTTCTTTTTCAAATTACATTGTTCAGTGTTACCCACCAAAGTGTGGCTACAAGACAAAGGAATATTCGTCCCATAGTCAACAAACTTTACATTATGGAAAACGCCTGAAACCGTTGAACATATTTTTATTCACTGTTGGGATGTCATTTTCTTATCACGTTCGTTACTCCCGAAGATGTAACTAAACGCGAAAAAACACACGAAACCCCTCCGACCAGTCGTGATGTCATACTAGGATATTTTGGCCGAACAGCGCGTGTCGCCCATGTGGGCAGCGCGTACAATAATGCAAGCATGCCAGGTATATTCCCCCGCACTGAGACCAGTCGGGACGTCTCCTTTTGAGCTTTTCTTGAAAAGAGCAAGAGTGGGCGTGCAGAGCCAGGTCAGGTGCAGAAGATACGCGTGAGCGGAGGCTCCGAAAACTCCTCTTATGACGTCACGCTTGGGGAAGAAGGGCTTCGGTGATTCTTTGAAAATGAATTACTGCAGCCTCCGTGCACAAAATTGAAAAATAATCTCGATATTCGTGATCCTAGAGGCCAAATGA
>JAZHYW010004336.1:0-29221 GCA_037355805.1 Ixodes ricinus
ATATCCACGCGCACATTACAGCCAAACCACCTCCCCGCAACACGTGCAATTCCTCAGCACCACACCGATCGGAGGAACAACTGAGCCCTGCGCCCTACACAAGAATTACAAAAACGACCCCGAGTCGCGGCACGTAGATGGTGCTTGAATATAGACATCCACTGAAGTATTCACCGCAGTTCGCGGTTCGCATTAACTCCAACCGGCAACCCGCTAGATTCCGATCCACACGTCCGGACGCCGATCCCGGAACGGCGGATGGCGGCGACAGCGCCGGGCCTCAACGCTCAACCCCACCGGGCAAACAATCATTACCGAGCTCTAAAACCGCTTTCAACGTTCCCGCCGCCGGACGGACATCCGTAATCGGCACTCAAAACTTCCGCGTAGAAACCCCCGCACCCTCGAGTCCAGCTCGATCTGGGACGCCCGGCGCATTCTCGGGCTCGAGGGGAAACGAGGCGGCCCACGACCCTAGCCCGAGGACTCACCATCCGGGCCGGCCGAGCCCGTTCTCACCACGGAGCTCGGTCCGCGGAGGGACCGTCTGGCCGGACACCGCGGATCGTCACCACCCGCCACCACTCTCCCCGCAGAATTCATCCGCAGGCGGACAACCTCGCTTAGAACAATACACGTCTGGCGCCAACTCCAGACGGGAGTTTTTCCCAATCCCGGCCACTATGATCCATTCACCCTAGTTTTTCTTATCTTAACTTCGGCGTGCCCCTTATGTGGCGCCCATGCCAACCCGCCCCACATCATCTGGCATGCTCCTCAGATCCCTTCCCCGAAATCCCTTCTGGAGGAGAGGTGGGAGGCCTCGCGCCGCCCCGACCCGACCTACAGGCCCGCCTGGTCAAAAGGGCGGAAGAGGTCAAGTTTCGCCGACCGCCACCACGACTACCCACTTAAATAAAGGAGAAGACGTCCAGAGGGCCGGTTTTCGGCCCTCACCCACCACCACCACCATGACCCCATTCCCCTTGACCCATTTCCTCAGTCAACAGTTTTCTCTCTCCCTGCATGTGACAAATGTAAGTACGTAGCGAAGAAGTCAGTCACGCGTTTTGTGCCTGTCGTTCGAGTGCGTCTTCGTGTGCGTTGCAGTTTCGCTTTGCCTCTGGCTCCCGCCTTGATTTTAACCGAGTTTCGTAAATTCGTTGCTGTGTTTCGATTTTTTTTCTTTTTCCAGTTTTTTGCATTTTAAGAAATGCCTGCGCGTCTACTTACCCGCAAAACACTCGAAGCGCCAATCTCTGCGATTTACGAAATCAGCTCAGCGAATGATGAGGCGGAACATCCGTTTAGACCTCAAGATTAAGTCATGCGCTGTGGCATTACGCAATGCATGGCGCTTTGAATTGAATTGTGTAATGCCACAGCACAGACTTCATTTTTAGGTCCAAACGGATGTTCCGCCACATCATTCGCTGAGCTGATTTTGTAGATCACAGAGATCGGCTCTTGGAGTGTTTTGCGGATAAGTAGACTCGCAGGCATTTCCTAGAGTGTATATAACGAGCGGTTCACTACGAAACGATCGGGACGTTAAATAAAAGCGTTGTGAATGCAAACATTGCCTCCTTGACGTTTCTTGAGCGGTGCGAAAAACGAAGGTTCTGGCGCGAAGGAATAAAGGTTCTGGTGGATACGGGGTCTCTGCGCTGGCTTTTCTGTGGCACCTAGGGGGAGGGGGGGGGGGGGGCGCGGCGGTGCGGAAGGGGCCACTGGGCACGGGTGTTGCCTCGGCGTTTGGTTGGGACTAGGGTGCCTTCATGTGCGCTGCGCATAGACTGATGCCAACTGCCTGTTTCCCTTTCCACACCCCCTTCCACCGCCATTTTGTTCCTCTCATTGTTTCCCCGTGCGCCGGAAAGTGGCCTTTGTGTCCATCGGTCCTCCCATCCGAGGGGGTTCCACAATGCTGCTCCGAAGTTGTGAGATAAGGTGCTTGTTTCCGGGAGGGTTATAAGCCCCACGGATTATCGCCGAAAACCAAAATGGCTGCTGCTTTGTCGGCGAGCGGCATTACAAAGGGTGGCATCACCCTAGCAAAGCGCACATGAAGGCTCCCCAGTTGGGACTTGTGTGCGTCGGGTGAGATGACACGAAATTTGTGCCCGTTACTTGAAAGATGTAATGGATTACAATTACAAATTACCAAGCCTCAAATGTAATGAATTACCGTTACAAATGACTTTCGCTGAAAAGTAAGAGATTACTTTAATTGTTACGTTACAAAATATTTTCACTTTACTTCCCCGTACAGTTATCAACAAACCAATAGGCACAATTTTTGTTTGCAAAAATGTTCCGCAACAGTACTTTTCATTTCTCATACGCTCGCAATATGGTAGTCCGTGGAAAAATTAAATATTGTATTTAAGAGAAAGAATGTAGGTATACACTCCGCTCACCCGGTAAGCTGACTGGGCAGCAAAAGCAGCAACCACACCCACCATCCCGCTAGCTTACGGCGACCAGAAAGAGCCCCTGGAATGCTGCAGACAAAGCCAGCGGTGCGCATGCCCAGTAACAGCGCGTCTACCTCCGCTCAGAGATTTGGAGGTAGGAAACCGATCTACGAAAGCTCCCTTTTGAAAAAGGCCTTTCAAGTGCGAGCGCAACGCCTCAAAGCTGCGGCCGCGTGCCTGTAGCTTTGACGCATTACCAGAGAGAAATTGGCGGAGGCGCCTCCTGTTGGAGTCGTGGCACATTCAGTGCGCACGTGGAAACGTAAACCGGTCGACGGGGACCCTCCGCAGCAGCTACGTTTCCGGGTTAAAGGGACACTGACAGGGTGTTTATGCTCGCCGAGGTTTTTAGTTGTACATGACATATGAGAGCCCAACTACCCAAAACACAATTTGCGACTCGAAGTTCGGTTTCTTTCCGCCCGAAAACCGCCGATCAAGAGCTGGCCGGTTCGAGTCTCGCTCACTCTCTTTTCCGTGGTCACGGGCCGTTTTCAAAGGTATCGATGCGACCACCAAATTTAATGAAAGTCGTTGGTCACTGAAGGCACACACTCAATATTAAAAATAGAAAAACAGATGAAACCCATTTTTTGTGGCTTCTAAAAAGCTGCAAATACGTTGATTGAAAAAAGTTCCACAGAGAACCGGAAGCATTCTGTGCGTGCGTCGTTTCGCGTATCGTGGGACTCGCGGGGACGGCGATGGCAGCGGACGAAGGGGCGGGACCTCTACTTCAGAACTGTCGTTCGCGGTACCGGCGAATTCTGTCTGCCTTTAAAAGAGAAATTTGGGACTGATCAAAAGAATTGGTATTTATCCCGTACGACACGCCCGACCACCAAGCCGACTTGCACGAAGACGTCGCCGAGCCGTCGCTCCCTTCTCGTGGCTGAAGACATCGCTCGCGCAAACTTCAAGCACGACGCGTCTACTTCGAGTTGAATATGCACGCGTACGATTTCTTTACTAGGTGCGAATGTCGCCAATACGTGATGCTTCCCGACTTCAACCCGGGAGTGCTTTTGCTGGAGGAAAATCGGCAGCAAACTTTCCAACTTACAATTTACCGGCTGAAGTATTACTAGAAAAGAGATCCCGCCTATCACGTGATCTCCCCGTAGCTCAGTGGGAACGACGTCCGCTTCACATGCGGCAGGCCCGGGTTCGATCGGCGGTGATGGCACTTTTTTTTTTTCTCAGACATTTTTTTATGTTTACATTTTTTTCTTTTTTACAATTATCACTGAAGAAACAAACAAAAATTAACAAACAAATGTTGTGGACGAAACGTCGCTGAATTAAATGGGGATGGGATTTCTTTTGACACCTGCGAACTCAATGTAATCACTTTCCACAAAATGCAAGGAGCATATAAATCAGGTAACGTCCGCTTTCCGAGGTGCCCGTAAATGTTCTACAGGAATTGCAGCCAGCCATTGGTCCCGATCCCGTTGATATTTCGGAAACTCTGTCGCACAATGCCACTTTTTTTTCGGACGCAGGACGTGTGAGCCAGCTCTTCACGCAACATCTTGGGTGTGTTCTTTTCGGAGCCGATCATGAAAATTAACCACGGGAACTCGCTACTCATCTCCAACTCCTCAATGTACAAAACAACTCATCTTGGAGTACAAAACAGCGAGCGGAACAAACATAACTGCAAAAGAATCGCAAACAGTGCCCGCTAACGCCGCATGTCGTCTGCTACGCCGAGGGGAAAAAAAGAGAAGAAAAAAAAGCGCACCGTCGGGTGTAGCCACGTGACTTCCGCCACTCCCGCTATCCTCTCCACTTCTCCGTTTCGGTTTCGGTTTCGCGCAGTTGCGTTTTTTGGCTTTATTAAAAAAATACGCTACTCTGTTGCAAAATATTAATTGGGTAGTCCTCCGACACCATAATGAAGCGCCTGGCAAAAAATGAAATAAAATTTTTGGGGGGTGTCAGTGTCCCTTTAAGAGGGATAATCCGGAGAGCACCCGGGGTGTTCCGGGTTCGTGGGCAGGCCGCTCCGCTGGACAAAAACAGTCACCCGTGAGCAAGGAACCGAGTTGGTTCCGAAACGTCGGGATTTTCGCTTTTAATAAAGCTTGGTTAGAGTTTCATGTTGAAGCTTATGCCTGAACGCAGTATAGTTGCATGAGGTACTGGAAAATGAATGGGAGCGAGAACTCCTTTTTGAGCTTTTGTCGAGCGGGTGGTCTCACAGTCGTACTGCTCCAGTTTTTGCAACCTATTAATATTTTTTTTAAATTATGAGTCATCCAAGTAATTCGTTACCAATATTTTTTAACGAAATTACATTACAAATTACTGCCGCAAAAAAAAAAGTAACGTGTCAATTTCAAAATTACTCGGATACATAAAGGATTAAAAGTAATCCGATACTTGTAACGGATTACTTCACAAGTTTGGATGACAGAACTGTCTCGGTCGGGTGCTGGCACGGAACGCTGGTGCCCGGTCCCTGCGCTGCAATTTCCCGCCCTTGGGTGGTGTGTGGAGCCCGGCGCTGGGGATTCATGTCCGGGTGATTTCGTCTTTACACTACCGTACCCCGGCGCACCTTCTCCTTGTTGTTTTGTTCTTTTGTTGAATGTCTGTTTCGCTCTTTGTTCTTCATTCATTTGCCTTAGGATGACTGGCTAGCAGACGCTCACGCGTACGGACTCCCGCCTATCTGCTTAGCCTTGCGAGCCACCCAGAGTACCTCAAGTTTCGCTAATCAAGTATTATTATTAATATATATTATTAGTATTAGTATTTATTATTATTATACAAGCATTTTCCAATTAACTGCAAATTTCGTGACACAAGATTCAGATTCTTTTGTTTGCACAAAGATGTGAAATAAATCATTAAATGCATGGGGCCGCATTCTGTAATGTTGGGCACGACCAAGCAAACGTTACGTGCGTTATGGTAGCTATTATTGTACTTTGAGAAGTTTTTTTTTGTTGTTTTTGCGTTCCACATGTTACTTAAAATGTTATAAAAACTGTAGCCGACTGCACATTTGTTCTCGGAAAGCGCATGTATAGAGCCGCAACGCCACCTGCAAAAACATTTGAGATGAGAAAGAACACGATCAAAATGAAATCAGGAACGTTGGGCCGGGGCGGGGGGGGGGGGGGTCAAGGGGACCCCGTGATTATGTAGGTTGTCATGTGGTCCCTGTTGTCACGTGACTGCGCCCTGATGACCTGCAGAAAAAGGCATCCCGGTCCTAGCCTGCTTGTCGTCCAATGTTGCCAAGCGTCTATTGCGAAAGACAAACTGAGACTTCAAAGAATACAAGAAGTAAAAAAACAGCATGAACATTTCTTATCTTTGGAAACGTTTTTAGAGCGTGCTACGTAGCTATTTTCATCCCAATTAAATCCAAATTTAAAATATAAACGCTTCCAAATAATGCAAACGGGAAGGAAAGTCAGAACCCGCAAGGACATTGCATCAACAATGGCGGCGCTCGCGGCAGAGCTGGCTTCCAGGACGTGCTGGAACGAAGGCTGCGATCGTTATAAGGACGGCCCCCTCCTACGATATTTGATACTAGGATTGTATGTAGATAGCTCCCCGTGCGTTCGGAGACAGTAAGTGCGTCGCTCACGCTGGCCATCGGCAATGCAGCAGACGCCGCCATCTTGTCCGCGCGTTTGGCGTAGCGAATTGGTAATAAAATGGTAGTAACGGTGAGAAGAAGGTAGTAAGGACTCCAGTTACTAGCTTTTTACTACATTTTTTTAAGAGTGTAAGGTTAGTTTAGATAAGTATTGTAGCCATTAATGCGCTGCCCTTCTTTTTTGTTCATGTTTTTTTTTCTGGCGTAATAAACATTTCTCAGTACTGGAACTACTAGCAGGAAAATTGGCGTCGCCAGACTCGGTTACGATGACTCCGTCATGTTACCTTGCGTCACTTGATGTCAATTTCACTTTCGCCGGCTCATCGTCCACTTACTGCAACTCATACTGTAAACAACTTAACTTCGTATGTATGACATTCTTTACGGCGATTTCGCGACTTGAAATATATCGGGAAAAATTTATCACGCGACGGTATCACCCCCTGGTAACGAATGTACAAGTTATCAATTCAAATCGCAGAAACATTTGTTTCCAGTAAATATCCTCGATATCCCTACTTCACAAAATTTGCAAACTATTGAGCCGGTGAAGATAAAGTCGGTTACAGCAAGTTGCGGAGCAGCGTGGCGCCTTCTTAAATAGTTTTCAATCCAAAGTAACCCTAACAAAGTAACCCTAACACTCAGTCTCAGGATTTTTTCTTTAGCAATGTACTTTTTTTTTTGCCAGACCAGAATTTTATTGACACGTGACCAGCACGTACTTGCCAGACGTAGAAGAAAACAATTGCGTCCTACGCTCTGGAGCGCCATTGGCACAAATCTTAAGCCCCTCCACACAACTACGTGATTATGATGGGTCCCCTCCAGATTAGATAGCTTATCTCACCCGGTTCATTGGGTCGCTGCTTTCGAAGGGCTTTAAAAGAGACGTGGCTAGATAGCGAGATTGTGATATCCATGACTGTACCAGCGTCTCAAATAGCTGATGAGATTTTCGATTTGTTTCCTTCGTACCAGCATCCCCCTGCAAGTTTACAGGAATGATGCGGCCTTTTTGTATTTTTATTCGGCATTGATGTGTACGCTGTTGAGATGCGTTCCAGAAAGTAACGGTGAATCAACGATCAAATATTATGATAAACTTCTCAATAATCATATGGCAGAAAACTACAATATATGTTTTTGGTTCCGAACGCCAGCATAAAAGCAAGAGCAGAAAACCTTTCATATCGACCGCCAGTTTCCCGGCAGTCCCTTTCTCCTGCAGCTGCGGACAACCGCCGAGAGATGGAGCTCACACCACACGCTTTTGGAAACGATCTAAACATAGACCGCCACGCACTCCAATTAGCTGAAAGCGTCCGGGGGGGGGGGGGGGGGGGGGGGTCTATTGAGGTCAATTTGTAAATCAAAATCCTCGTTCCTGTTGTTTTTTATCTTTAACTGAACTATAATTCCTCTTAAAAGCGTTTTTTTTTCTATTTAATACTTCTTTTATGCTTTCTTTCACCGCGAGTGTTATTAAGTACGTCGACGCGGCCAGCGAGCGGCTCGTAGCAGACGACGGAACGAACGTCTGTGACGTCACTGACCTTGCGTTGGTTTTTTTTTTTTGGCACCGTTCACTCGCTTCTCGTTCTTGCTCTTGTTTTTTTGTTTTCTTGGATCGATAACACCCTGCGGCAGCGGCTTGAGTCGCTAGGTGCATTAAGTCCGAAGCACCGACTCGTACGAGTATGTCGTGAAACGGTTTCTGAAAAGAGAACGTTCCATCCTGATCCCATGTACTAGCATGACCTACCGGACTTCTCTGCCATCAGGTAACGTTTTTCAACTTCCCTCGTGACTGCAAAAGATTCGCTTTACAGGTGTAGTAACCCTCTTTCGCGGGTAATTCAAAGTGCCGTCGGGATCGGGAGCTGATTTGCTGACTCTTTAATACAGGAGGTTCGACCTGATGCCATTTGAAGCGCCAGGCAGAGGCATGGAAACAATTCGAAAATGTGGGGAGGGGGGAGGGGGGGGAGGCGATGGGGGAAGGGGTTAGCAAGTTTTTCTTATCCTCGCTGAATCGGTTTAAATAAAAGGGGGGGGGGGGGAGTGCGGGAAACGTTTTCTTTTTCGTGAGCCGTCTTGCCCTTTCCCGCTATTCCGACGCTACCGCTGCCAGTGAAACTGGGGTACGCGGTTGCATCTAGAGTTGCGCGCAGTGAAGTCATTCAGTGCACGCTTTTGCTCACGGCTTATACGCTTTATTATTTATTTATTTATTTACAATCACCCTCAAGGCCCCAAGGGGCATTATAGAGGGAGTGGTTGGTTAGTACAGTTCTAAATTTCGCGTTAGGGGTAGAACGTGCTCAATTCGTAACAGTCCTTCAAGCTCCTAGCGCTGCACTCTTTTGACATTACACCTCGGTTGTAAACGAAGTGTGGCATCTATTGTGAGCCCAGTGCGGCATTTCTGCAATGTGGCTATTCCCTTATCCTAAGTCGTTTTAGCAACGACTCAGTTATTGGCTTGTTCTTAACTAGTGAGTTAGCAAAATTATATTTTGCGAGGTGTTAACAACAAAAATTTTAAACGTACTCCTGAGCCTCACATCGCAAAAAAAAGGCTTTCGTTTAGTCTTAATTACCTCACTCCAAGATTTCTATTGTTCTTCTGCGAGCAACCTGTAGCTTCCTTGCACGGATATATATATATATGGAATAAACAGACACTTCCAAAAACTTAACTCTTAGTAAATTAGTTAAGTTTTTGAAGTGGCTGTTTATTCCATTCAAACTCTCGGTAACCAAGACCTGCACGTCTTACTATATATATATATATATATATATATATATATATATATATATATATATATATATATATATATATATATATGTATATATGTATATATGTATGTATGTGTGTGTGTGTGTATGTATGTATGTATGTATGTATGTATGTGTATGTATGTATGTATGTATGTATGTATGTATGTATGTATGTGTGTATGTATGTGTGTGTGTGTGTGTGTGTGTGTGTGTGTGTGTGTGTGTGTGTGTGTGTGTGTGTGTGTGTGTGTGTGTGTGTGTGTGTGTGTGTGTGTGTGTGTGTGTGTGTGTGTGTGTGTGTGTGTGTGTGTGTGTGTGTGTGTGTGTGTGTGTGTGTGTGTGTGTGTGTGTGTGTGTGTGTGTGTGTGTGTGTGTGTGTGTGTGTGTGTGTGTGTGTGTGTGTGTGTGTGTGTGTGTGTGTGTGTGTGTGTGTGTGTGTGTGTGTGTGTGTGTGTGTGTGTGTGTGTGTGTGTGTGTGTGTGTGTGTGTGTGTGTGTGTGTGTGTGTGTGTGTGTGTGTGTGTGTGTGTGTGTGTGTGTGTGTGTGTGTGTGTGTGTGTGTGTGTGTGTGTGTGTGTGTGTGTGTGTGTGTGTGTGTGTGTGTGTGTGTGTGTGTGTGTGTGTGTGTGTGTGTGTGTGTGTGTGTGTGTGTGTGTGTGTGTGTGTGAAAGAAAAAGGGGAGCGCAGACTAACTCAGCTGGAGGATGAAAGAAAAAGATAAGTTTAATAAACTGGTGGAATCAATAGGTTGAAATAGTAATAATTGATAACAATTTTCAACACAAGAAATTACGGGATAATGTAAAGTAAGTATAAAGCAAAAAAAAAAAGTCTACAATTCTGGTGGGATGACGTCGACGTTTCGGCAGTTTCGCTGCCTTCTCCGGGACGTGGGACGACCGACTCTTGGTAGTTCAACTTATACATTGGCTAAGGGAAAGGGAAATGTTTTCGCCGATGACGGGGTCCATTCTTCTCAAGTTTGTTTCGCGATTTAAAAGGATCCGAATCAGTTCAGTTAATAGGCAACACTCTCGCTGACTTGGGGAGGTGGGTAGGTTGATGGCTCACGAGGGGGATTAGCGGATGTCTTCAGGCCTGTACTTGGTGGGCTTTCGTCGGGTTACAGGGCTCGTCCAATCGGATCCGGTGTGTCCATCGCCGACGGTCACGTTGGCTTAGGAAGAGAACGGTTGTACCTAATTGAGGGACGGGGATGGTGTGGTGGCTGGTCCGGTCGCATCTAAAACCAAAACAAGAATAACAAAAACACAAAAAAAAACATAAAGAGGGGAGAGGGAGGGGCTACGTAGGGCAGGGGCGGCACGGTAATTTTGTTGTTTAAGCTTTAAACAGTGGAAAGAGTTCCAGCGTCCTAATTTATCTTGCATTGGAATTTGGGGACCACAGCAATACTCGCGGATTTTTCTATCCGTTTGTGTTTTAAACCCGTTCTCTAGGATGACCTCAGTGGCGTCTGTGAGCGAGTGTTTTTCCTTGCTAAAGTGTTTTGATACGGGAAGTGATGGTTTACGACTAACGTCGGACATGTGGTCGTTGAACCTGCGACGGTAAGTATCGCTTTCCGTCGCAGTATTGTTTCACTTTTTCTTTTTTACTCTGACTTTGGCAACGACAGTGGCTCTTTTCATTCGACAAAGTGTACGGTCCTGTAGGCTTCTCGGCTGTTGACAGGCACTGAAATAAACTATTTACCTAACTTGGTCGTATATTCGGTATTGCCGGAAATACCTATATGTTCTCAGATTAGATAATTGTACTTAACAAAATTCACCCAACACCCTCGAGACTCAGCATACCAAGACGCCAGTTTAAAATAGTGGTCCGCAGAAGTGCTCGAGAGCGGCAATTTCGATTCCGGACGCACCATCTCAAAATGGGACTCAGTGGCACCAACATTCAGCCTACACATACAGCTAATCCTTCTCCTCTGATGTCCCTTTTTTTTTTTTCGATAATAACCTTCGACTTCTGGAGGCTGACAAGGACGCATCATTTGTACTTAATGCCGGAAACACTCCATAAGAAAAAAGGGTGTTTATGATCGCCGAGGTTTTTAGTTTGTACACGACATACGAGAGCCCAACTACCCAGAACACAATTTGCGGCTCGAAATTTGTTTTCTTTCCGCCCGAAAACCGCCGATCGAGAACTGGCCGGTTGGAGTCGCGCTCACTCTCTTCTCCGTGGTCACGTGCCGTTTTCTAATGGTTTAGAACACAACCACCAAAGATAACCAAAGTCGTGGGTCATCGAAGACACACACTCAATGCTAGAAATAGAAAAAAAATATGATACCCATTTTTTGTAGCTTCCTAAAACATTTAAAAATGTTGATTGAAAAAAAAAAAGTTGCACAGCCACGTGACGTTTGGTATATCTCTCCTCCTCTATATTTCTTCTTCCTCCCCAGTCCAGTTCTGGTCTCGCTCTTAAGCAGCTGCGTTTTTTTTTTACTTTTTTTTAAAATATTATACATATTGATATTGATTGTGTATGTGTATTGTGGGTTGTGATAAAATATTGATTGTGTATTCTTCTTACACCATAAAAAATCGCCTGGCAAAAATTAAAAAAAAAACATTTTATGTGTGTCAATGCCCTCTTTAAGCTTGTACCAAAGCATTTTTTTTAAATCTTACTGATTTTGCGAAAGAAATTGCGAAGGAGCTACGTCACGTGGTGCACGAACATACCGGGGATTGCTGAGACCAGCCTCGCTCATTGCCACCGACGTTGTCGGGGTGACCTCAGCACGCAAGAGGTCGTTGTAGGAACTTCGCATGCGTGGCTCCCGGCCAGCGAGTGTAACCTTGAAGCGGCATCGTTAGCGTTGCACGTTTCTTGAGGAAAACGCATTTTCAAGAATCTGGGTGGAGTCCGTTCGCTCGTAAACGCCTCTAGCCACGGTCCCACCGCTATATAATACGCTACACAAAGGGCAGTCTGTAGACACAGTCTGGGGTTCGTTTCTTCCGTCGGTCTTCTTTCAGTTCGGCGACACAAAAACTATCCGCAAGCATGTTCGAAGCCTACAAATGTAGGAAGCAAAAGGTGCCTCGAACTTGCTTGAGGCGTGTACGCAGATTCTTCCGTCGTCATGCGTGCATCGGACGCCGTGTATTTCGTATGATGTGCGTGCAGGAAGACTTCTCGGCTTTATGGCCATATTTCCGACAGAGCTGTGAGGCTGACGCTTTATCACCGAGCACACATCGGTGCGGGGGTGGGACAAGTTTACTCGTTCTAGTATACTGTACGGGCATTTCCCGAGCCCTTTCCAGACCTAGAGCAAAACGTATAATTAGGTCGAGACATGGACTGTAGGAGAACTTGTAGTTTGGTTGGTTTTGGAACGTTCTGGAAGCAGGGTGTAAGGCGCAAAAAACAACGGACACGAGGAAGGAGCCTGTGTGTGTGTGTCTTCTTTCTTGTGTCCGTTGTTTTTCTTTCTTTTTGTTTTGTGTGTGTCACGCATCTTTTATATGATCAATAAACGGAGTTCGATTAAACATTTCGCAAATGTGTATTGAGGTGGTGAGTGAATCGAGCTCAAATGTCGTAATTCACCTTTCAGGGAAAAAAAAGTTTCAAGAAAGAAAAGCGTCAAATTAATGAAACACGTATTAAAAAAAAAAAGCGTCTGGTTAACGCTGCAACTGACACAGATGGTATCACACACACTCGGAAGTGCTGCACTTGCTTTCGTGTGTGCATCTCAAGGCAGCTTTAAAAGTTTGCTTCGCGTTGTGCCATCTGTGAGTATAGCAGCATCAACCCGCACCGCATATGAATACCAAGATTTTTCTGGCCTGAAAACTTGTCCAAGACACCTGCACGTAGGAAATTTGCGTAGACACACGCACCGACTAAGACTCCCTTTGTGAAAGGTGTCTTTTAGGAAACACATTGTACAAGGTTGTCAAATTCGGCTGATGGCTGGAGTAGTAGAGGCCGTGCTCGCATTTTGTTATTGCCTATAATACTGAACCATCAAAAATGGGATAGTGTTGAGTGCCGGATGATAGAAGTGCCGGATGTTAGAGTCTAGAGAATTCGTCCCATTGAACCCTATGGTGTCCAAAGTTCACCTACCTAGGCGTTCAGTTCAATGCAGGCCTTACAGTGCGTGTAAGGGCACAAATACTATTGTTGCGCACTTCAAAGATAACGTGAGAACGCATTAATCGGACCAATAGCAACTACCCAATTCATTCAGACAGCACATAAAATGGGGGTAGCATGCAGGTGCGGTGAATTTGTTGCTGCGCGAGTTAGCGCGTGGAGCAGAAGCTTGCGCTCCAGCATCCGGAGATCCTGGACTCAATGCCGATTCTTCGCCCGTTTCGACCTAAATGATGATTGTTCCGGTGTGTTTCCGCAAACATTTCTGGCCGAAAGACAGGCCTCATGCAGGTTACCTGTACCATAGCCACCTATATGCTAACAAAGCCTGACAGATCAACACGAGAAGCGGCCACCGAAATGGAAAAGGTGAAGCGGCAGACAACGGATGAGAGGAGAGCCACGTGACTGGCGCCTCGCTGCGGCAAGGCGCCGAAACACACTTCTCTTGAGCGAACAAGTGTGTTTCGGGGCCTCGCCGCTGCAAAAGCTGAGCGCTGACGTCCAGGTTCCTCGAGAAATGGATCTTTGATGTCTATGCTACTAGATCCTCGCGCTCCCCATCTGCGAGAGGGCACTCTATGGCTCCGTCGTCGAAGTGCCAGGCTTTGTGAGTATAGAGGAGGCTATGCCTGTACTTACTGTGATCTTGAAAATACCTCACCTGAATCGGAGATTCGAGATGCCCATTAAGGCAGATTGTAGCTTAAACGTGGTTAGTGCAGACTCGCGAACATCTTGTCGCTCCGTGGTCAATGTGACTGTTGCAGTAAACGATGAGAACACCGAAAGAAAAAGAATGAAGACAGAAGCCTGAATACGATAAGCATGAAGTAACCGGCACTGCACAGACAGTGCCAACATCTAAAAACAAAATACTCATTTATTAAAGAAGAAAAAGAATACAATAGGTCACGCCTCCCGTTTCTTTAGCTCTCAGTGACTAACAAGGTCCCACCATCTAAACATTCATGCTACGCAACTATGCAAGACACAACCGGGGTCCCCAACTCTCTGGGACATCAACGCCTCGGCGCATGCACTAAAATGAAAATTTCAACTGAACAACAACAAACGTCGCAATGTTCCCCGGGAATACTTTAGATGAAATTCATAAACTATCAATAATCTAAACAGTAACTAAACTTTTAGACGCATGATGTTTTTGTTACGCGGCTCTACTATACTTTGTCTCCTCCTACGATGGACTAAAGGCCAAAGCCACGGGCCGCCAGGTCCAATCACATTCCACGTAAAACTATGACATGCCTAGCATTGGTTAGGGTGGACGAATAATGTCTCGGAACCCAAAATCGCTGCATCATTTCTATACCTTCGACACCGCAAACAGTCTGTCCGTCGTGGCTTTTTCGCAATGTAAAATTGCTGAGTCACTCACTGCTATTCGATTCGAACCACTGTCCGTCCGTCCCCATCAGTGATCCGAGACGCGGGCACCGATACGCGCATCGAAGCGCAATACAACGCAATTTCTAAGTAGCCCGTGATTGGATCTGGCGGTCCGTAGCTTTTGCCTTTAGTCCATCGTAGGGTGAGACGAAGTATACGTGCTGCATTGAATCCTGTGGCCTACATTCACAAAACTGGAAAATATTCTGTCTTTCTTGGCAAAATATCATAATTTATTTATACAAATACCTGCTGCGCCGTACTATGAACTATGCACGGGGGGGAGGGAGGTGTATGGATTGTGTACAGATAAGTAACATATCCAAACTTTTAGCACACACAAAAATAAACGAGGAATGTATTATCTTTCCTTCAATACAATGTTACGCTCTATGCAGGGCGCACATAGATTGTGTGCACATACTAAAGATATTCGAAACTTCCGTGCTACACACGCAAAAAAAGGAAAACAGTGAAGAATACATTTCTATAGTTCAATACAACTCTCTAATCTTTTATCAAAATGCAACGTCATCAAAAACCGAAATTAAGATGTTTCCGAGGACTGTAATTGCCTGGGTATCATAGAGCGAAAAATCAATTATAATTTTTATATGCCCTTGAAAACTTTGGTATTCCACAGAATGTCCCGGAAAGTTGGCCATGAGTGCGCACCGTTGTCGTTGGCTTTTGTTTGGGCACGTCTGCTACTCTGAGCGTGTATTGGACACGAGGGCTCGGTCAGAGTTCGGTGTGAGCTCGGCTCATCTCGTGTCGAAGACGAATGCTGCGTCAGCGTTCGGGGCGAGGACTCGAATCCAATCACACGCTTCGTGCCCAAGAAATGGCGACTCTCAATACTGCCAGATAGATTTTGGAAAAAGGGGCTATTGTGTTTAGATATAGAAATGTTATACTTACTGAGAACTCAGGAACGCAATCGTGGCTTATGCCTACGCCTCTGTTTTTGTGATTCTCTTTAACCTAAGATAACCTAACCTAACGAACCTAACCTAACCTGACCTAACCTAACCTAGCCTAACTAGACCTAACCTAACCTAACATAAACTAATCTAACCTAACCAAACCTAACCTAAACTAAGCTTAGCTTAACCTGACTTAACCTAACCCAGCCTAACTAAATCTAATCTTAACCTAACAAACTAACCTAACCTAACCAAGCCTGACCTAAACTAACCTAACCTAACCTGACCTAACCTAGCCCAACCAAACTTAACATAAATTAACCTAACACAAACTAACCTAACCTAACATAACCTAACCAAACCTGACCTAGCTTATACTAACTTAACTCTACCCCCGTTTAACCAAACCTAACCTAACATAAACTCACCTAACATAACCTTACGCAAACTAACCTAAGCAAACCTAAATTAAACTAACCTAACCTAACCTAACCTAAACTAACCTAGCCTAGCCTAACCGAACCTAACGTAATCAAACGTAACATAAACTAAGCTAACCTAACCTAACATAAACGAACCTAACCAAACCTACCCTAACCTAAACTAACCTAAACTGACCTAACCTAACATACGCATAAACTATGGTAAGCAGGAGCTCACTAATCAGATCGAAATTTGCTAAATCACATTGAAAAATATATTGATTTCGGAGTGGCATATCTAAAATATAAACCACAGACTAAAATAATTTCTCTCTCGACTGATATCGCATACGCGCAGTCATCGATACACTAATTTTTCATAGCACCTCATTGTAGGGCTATTTCATGTTTCTCTTTTATGTATATCCCTATACTCTATATTGAATTTTTTTCCCAATTTTTGTCTCGTCTTGGGAATCTCCTTCGTGGACCTTTTTACCACTCCACCCAGAATACACTACTTCATCATTTTCGGGCACTTGCGTGTTATGTGTTTAAAAATGGCATGATACGTATTTCAAATTTCTTTTTTCTGCGTTTTCGATCTAATGTGAACAATTGCTGGTGTTATCATTGGGCTATATGTAGTCGTATCATTTTTTTTCTTTATCTTCGCGTGTGATTCGATTTTTTTTCCTTCTTTCATATTTTATATTTCTTTTAATCTTGGGCTATTTTCATCCATTTCCCATGTTTGGGTGGACGCTGAGTGCTCTGTTCTTTAAGCCCGGGTCACACTGATTATACATCATACGAAAGACAGTCTACATACAGATTCCGAACGCGAGTCACAGCGAGATCTGTGCTTCGAATGCCGCATGGAAATGTTCAAGGAGAAACTTGGCACGCGGCATTCGAACCACGGATATTGCGGTGACTCGTATTTGCAGACTGTCTTTTGTATGATGTATGAGCAGTGTGACCCCAGCTTTAGGATCCTAATGACTTGTGTAATCTAATCTACTCTGGAATGTCTAGTGTTGGAAACTGCTGACATAGGCTTTAGAATCTTGCTGCGTTGTTGATGATACGATAATTCAAGGAGTGTGTGTGTGTGTGTGTGGGGGGGGGGGGGTTAGGGCCCCGTCAGGCAGAAAGGCCTTCTGTCTCAATTTTCCTCACCCGCAATGCCGGAGAGAAAAGAGGAAGGAAGAAAGAAGGAAAGAGGCGATAATACCATGCTCGGGACGCACCACGAACTGCACTTTTCAAATTGTAAGTGGCTAAAGAAATTCCCTATTGAGAAAATCCCAAAATACACTGCCTATCGCGGACCGAATATTAGACACTTCAACTTTGACCACAAGAAAAATAAGAAAGAGAGAGAACTGTATCTGGCTGTCCCGGCCGTAAATACCCTCTTCCCTTTATCTGCGAGGACATTGGGTTGTAGACTTACTGGAACGGTTAAAACGGAGACTGGCTTCGTTGACCCCAGATATCAACTCCGATAACAAAGTTGCTTTTGTCTAGGCAATCCCAGGTGACAAAAATGTGAGCTGAAACTTATAAGCGGCGTCAATAAAAACACAACCAAAATTGTCGTTATTTTTTTTTTTTTTTTTGCTGGTTATGGAAGAGGAAAGCGTTATCCTCGGTCTTGGGCATATTTCATCAACTTTTTTTTTCAGTAAGCCTTCGCGCAATCATACACTCTTCCCTGGCCTTGCTTCCTGCTGCTGCTATTTTACAAGGGCACCGCCGACATTGTTAGCAGCTACCTTGGCGCGTCTTTCGTCTTTTTGACGATTCTTTTTTTAAACATCCTTAGTATGGTGCATTAAATAAAACAATTAAAACTGATACAACGGCATGGTGCCTATGTTTACTGACGGATAGAGTCATGTTCAGGTGTCCTTCTGTAGTTCGCAGACAACTCCCACAGACGTCGCTTGTGACTCCAAAAGGGTTAGTATTTTCGCAAAAGGAGGGTAAGGTGCTGCAGTTTGTTATGCCCGCTGAGTTGATATATCTTAAATAAACGCTAAAAACAAAACAAAACGCAATAAAGCGCCTGGTATCGGTGCGTTCTTCTATTAGGTGCTGTTATTTCCGGACGACGTGCCGTCTTTTGAAATAGCTTCTCGCTCAAAATGAGGCTCTCGACGCAATCACTGCGCAACATATGTCTTTCTTTTTTCTTTTTTTTATGAGGGGGAATAATTTTTTTCATTTGCGTTTGAAATCCTGGCACATAACCTTATTTTTTTTTTCAGAGGAAAAAAAAAGGGGGGGGGAAGTTCAGGGTTTCTAGGAAGTAGGTATTCGAAACATGCTTCTACTTCAGGTCGACATGCCGAAATATCGAAATCGTTTCTAACTCAAAATGTTTCTCGTGACCTAAATATTTTGCTAAAAAACATATATTTTTAGAAAAATATGTTTTCACGTTTTTCCGTAACGCTTTTGGGCAATGCAGGACAACTTCTAAATTAATATATATATATATATATATATATATATATATATATATATATATACATATATTATAAGTTTAATGTGTGACAAGCGCCTCCTATCCAGGCTTTTAACAAAAACCCGGATTCTGTAGTTCAGTGTTTTATTTATGACATGAGATACGGGTCAAAAAACGGTACTATTATGTAAAACAAAATGTGACTTCGGGCTTTATGGTGCTTTATTACTTTGAAAAGTCATCTTTGTGTAAAAATAATAAGTGCCGGTTATGATCGCGTAATTAATCAAATGCGCATTTGAAGACCTCCCGGCAGCCCAGAAACCCAACCCAACCAGATTTAAAGGGACACTCAAGTGGATTTCGAGTTCGTGTTTTGATGATGACAGCTGAATTTAGACGCCCCAAGTATCCCTAAAAACCAAATAGTATAGTCATACGGTGATTATTTCTTTAATAAAATGTAATTGAAGGCCGCCAAACCTCGGATCCATCCGAAAACGAAAACCACTCTCATTGGTCCTCGCACGCTTATCAAAAGTATCTCGGGCCAATGGCGTTGGACGACGTTCCGTCGCGCAGTGATCCTGAGGTAGCCGCATCGGCCGAACCTCTTTGTCATTCGAGCTTCGATCATGGCGGCGTTCTCTACGCTCGAGGACCTGATGCCGTTGGAGGTTGAAATTCTTCGGCGGACAGCCGACCTGGGGATGATTTCCTGCGACGCCACTCCGACGTGCGATGTGGACGATAGCAGCGCTTCGGAGTCCTGTTCGGGTTCCGAGGACGATGAAACGCAGACCTTTTCGGGCGTTCTTCGATTTGCGGTTGGGGCAGGTCGTAACCAAACCAACGTTTGACATCGCAGCGTTACTTCTGTTACGTGATGTCAAACGATGTCGCCACGTTGACTTTCGCCTCGGGAGGACGGGGGAAGGCTGGTTCAGACATGTGCAACGAGCGCGTACCTACGACTGCGTCCGTTGCAACCGGAGCGACCGGAACGACAGCTCTGCGCCGCGCGTACACACCTGCAATTACTACAAGCACAGCGGGTCGCCGTCAGCTGTTTCAGCGGCCCTCTAAAAGGGGACGCACTGCTACTCAATGCCGTAACAGAATAGAGACAGACAGTTTTCTATAGCCTAAAGCTTTATTATTGATTTTTCTTGATAGGCTTGCAGGGTACAGTGATGAAAAAAAGAAATAAAAAGATGCCGTACGCCGTCTTGGACGATCACGACTCTATACACGACATTGCAATAGTACAAATATCGCCACACGCATTTTCTACGATTATAAAAGACAATGTAATCTTAGCAGCGATATAGCAACGTAGAAATATGATTTCGTGATCAGATAGACGTTGCGAGCGTTCAGGATTGCTAACACTAATAACTTTTCTCCGGTGATGAAAACGCGTGAAACTTCGCGTCCTTTATACGGTACGCGCCAGTAATACCTTGAACTTGAGCACACGCATGAAATGCGCCAAATAAGAAATCCGGGCGATGTTCGAGGACACAAATGCTTAGAAAGCACCACTGTAGTCGAAGTAAACAAACACGACGGCACGGGCGTTTCTGCTGTCTTGAGAGTGCTGCCACGGCATCGCCGCACGAGTAGGTGGGTCTTCCCTTCTAGTACGTGCTGGGTTATCATAACGACACACGACGAAAATTCACAGTCAAGGATAGCGCTTTTACGCGGAACGATGAGCTTTCACCACGCCGTCCACGTCGATGATCAACACCGACGCCATGTGCGCGCAGATACGTGCGCTTCCGCGCATCCCGGGGAACGGGAAATTCACCCCCGCGGAGGAAGGCAAGGAGAAAAACCAACGAGGTAGAGGGGCTTAGAGCGATAAACCGGGGTTCCGGTCTGCACTCGAAAGTGACCCCCATAAGGCGGCTGCCATTGTACGCAAATTTGACCACTCGTCACATGACCAAACCAAATACGTGACGTCACAGGAAAGATGGCAGCGCCCAGGCAGCGGCTGGTCCCAGCTGGGCCGGAGCTTGTCGGATGCGTAGTTTGTTGTCGTTCGTGTCGGCGAGTTGATTTCAGACGCGGAAGCCGTCATATGAGGCCGGTCGAAAGCGACTTCAGAGTTCAGCGTGGTGTCGGACGTAGGTATAACGTGAACAGAAGGAGGAACGGTGTGCATTTCGCTGGTGACCGACGGGGATATTGCCACGAAAGAGACAATCGGCCCTTCGTTGCTCGGACCTCGGATTGATTCGGATACCGCAAGTAAATTTTAAGGCGACGTTTCTGTGCTCTCGTTGACCATCGGAATCTTCGAGGTCTGCAGTGAAGCGTGTGCAATATGTTTGGATACGCAGTTTAGCGACGGAAATTGCGTGAGTCGTGCTTGGCAGTGTGCAATCCTGGTGCCGCTTCGTTCAAATGACCGAAGGCTCACTTTGGTTGTGCGGCGCACTGGAGAGCTGCCTTCAAGTGCTTCAAGTTGGTAGTTCCTGTGCCGTGCCTTAGGTGATGCTATGCTGCTTCCTAAATTGTTATGGCGTAGACGTGCACTTTCACGGAGCACAGGTGTTGCAGTTGGTATTGATTCCGCTTGTCTGTCGCACGTTTCGTCGACACAAGTTTCATCAACACTCGGTACGCGAATTGCAAGCTGTATGGACATTTCATCGCGCGTGTTACCTACCCAGTCCACCCGTTCACGTCGCTTTGCGACGACAGTCTGCAGCGGCTCATTACCAGAAAAGTGGTTCCACATCCATTTCAGTTCAGTTCGTCCACGGCAGTCGCCAAACCCCGAAGGAGAGGATTTATTCGAACAGAATGCCTCTAAAACAATGCAGCTTTTTAGTGGTCAGGATAGACTCTCTTCTGTCTGTTTTGTTATATTGTCACAGATGCTTGCTCCAGTCCTATTTTCTATCAATATTTACTATTCTGGAAAGTTCCAGGCCATGCTCAGCTGTCATCGTATGTTCTGGTGGAGGTGCTGCACACTTTACCCGTAGCCCTTCACTCTGTGTGGGCCCTGGCGGCTCCTCAGCCGAGTTGCCCGATAACAATTAAGACACGGGTAGCGGATTATCCCGCGTCCTAAACGCCCGGCGAGCCGTAAACTAAGTCCTATCCCAAGCCCGGCAGAAAAACCGCAAGACGAGCGAGTACCGCAAGGACGAACCTTGGAAATGCACCACGAAGAACCTGAAATCCGAGCAAGTCGCTGCTACCAGCAGGAACCACCGGAATTCGGTCTTTTGCCAGAAAAACCGAAGCTGACTAAGCCAACAATGGCAAACCTGTAACAACGAACCACGTCCGCTCCCATCATCGTATGCATGCCCGTCGCACCTCGCACTCTGATGCCCTTTCACGCAAAGTGTATGAAGACGTCGAGGGCTGGATTGAAATATATGACCGTGTCGCCCGCCACAGTAGGTAGATGGACAACCAGCTCCTGCAGAAGCTATACTTCTCGTGGAAGAAACTGCCAGGCACTGGTTTGAGAACAACGAATCCTCCTTAACGTCGTAGGAAGTTTGCAAGATCGAGCTGAAGTGCACGTTCATCAGCCAACATTGGCCGGGAGAGCCGAATTCCTGATTCTGTCCAGGATGCGGCCCCAACGAGAGCGTCACCGCCTTCGTGGAAGATGTTTTGGGCTTGATCGAGCACCCACGCCAACCCTGATTCTATAGAAGACAAGAAGCTAAAAATCCCATGTCCCTCATGTGAGGTACAACACCTCCGGCAGCCTTGTCCGCAACTCCACGACAACAGTCGAAGGGTTCACATCACCGCGGCTTCCAACATTGAATGTACACTGCAGGCCCGAGCCTGTCACTATCAACAACTCCCCAGCTTCTCGACACTCGAGTCGTCCAGCTGCGACTTCGACGCCAGCCTCCCAGGCATCCTTGACATCCTCGACGTTGTCCGGGCGGAGATCAGGAAGCTACTTCCTGCCATCAGTTGCCCGGCTTTTATTTTGATTGCCGAGATTGTTTCGGAACAAGTTCGACAGGCTATTCATCTGGAGTCTTCTTCGAGCGAAGCGGCATCTGACGATCCGAGGGCGACTTATGCCACAAAGTCACGACGACCATCATCGGCTACCCGTTACTATTCAATGCCGATTCAACGAGACACCCCAACGCCGAAGCATTCATACATGCCCGAGCTTGCTGCATTGATGCAGAAAACTACCAGGAAACTTTGCGGATTAGAAGCCAGCACTGCAGCTTCAGTGCATCAGATGTCAGTGGCCGCACATGACGTATGATTGCAAGACGGCATCAGTCGGTCAAAGTTGCCACTCGACCAAACTGAACACCGACGTGCCAGGAGCGTCATCCGACAACAAGCAGCACAAGTACTATGACTGAACGCCTGACACGAGACTGTCGCAGAAAGAACTCGTTATGGAACCGTTTGCAAAGGACCAATAGTTACGTAATCAAGTGGAAATCAACATATTTGATACACTAACCTAATAAACATATTTCCGCTCGCCTTTATGCCTTCAGAGTCTCTACACAAAGAATTCTGTTCACCGCACATGTTGGAACGTTTGAGTACACTCGCATCTCTGTACCCTCAATATTAATTAATGGGACATGCCAGACTGGTTGCATTGGGCTGCACTCGTTCCACTTCTCCTGAACATATGGCGCATCCGAAAACCAACTCCAGTGATGTGAAAATGTTATTTATTAATTTATTCTCTCCAGGGGCCTTTGTAGGCACTGCAGAGAGGATACTTAAAACTACGCACATGCTAATAACATTGAAGCACACTGCTGTAACTTGTTAATTGCAAAAAACAAACACACCTCTGAGCATCTAGTTTAATGGTATGTGTTCATGCATTGTTATATAGCAGGACACTTTCAATACATATGACACAATAGACCCTTTGCAAAACCCCATCAAGCAACACAACTGTTGCCATTTTTTTTCGATGCAAAGCCCAGTTCACGTTGAACGCTAATGCAGCATTCGAGTCTAATAGGCGCTCAGCCGAGTTCACAGTGATGGCGGACATAACATTCTTGTCGAACAAATGCCCAAAGTATGAAGGCCTTAGGTAATTAGAGTAGTAACTACTGTAATTCGTTCCATCACAATTTGGCAAGCAACGAAGGCTACAGTCTCGGTGAGTCAATATGCATGTTGGAGAGAGGCACACGACAACATATCATCAGAGTGCTCGTCAGCACAGATTTGTCACATTCCTTCACTCCGTCAATCTGATTGGCACGAGGGGGCTGTGGCGGTTGCCTTTTTCCAGGTTATGGTAATACGAAATATAGGCAGCCCACACTTTAGAAAGAAGTCTATTGAAGAGACCGAAAGGAATGGTAGTCAACATTTTTCAACAAGACTGCTTTTCGGGCAAGGGGGTGAACACAAATATGAATCATCTTGTACAGGTAACTAGAACAAGTAAATAACTGACCGACTAATACAATGCACTCTTGATGAAAAAAAAGTATTGCTGCAATAAAACCCACGAAAGAGAAAAATGTGCAATTAATCTATGCGTACACCAAAAATAGCAAGTCGAATAGCATTGAAGCAGGTGCCTGCAACGATTTATTCATCCCCACACTCAATAAAAACGTCATCCTCGCAGCTGAAAATAAGTGTGCAATTCGCACTCACAAAAAAAGGAAGAAAAGCGATCGAATGTAGAATCGTCGACTAGCACAAAAGGTTAAAGATCGCAGGAGCTTCCTCGCCAAAAGTTTCTATGGCTATTCGGTGACGCAGGGCTGAAACAACTTCCCCTAGGTCCTCACGCGACGTATACCTTTCGCTTCGATTCTCAGACGTTCAAACGAACCTAGAAAAATGTGAATATATTATGCTAGGAGTTATAACGTAAACGTAAACGTTATATCGTAAGAGTAAAACTATACGCACTCCGGAGTGCATTTCGGACGAGATGGCTATACGCACTCCGCTAAACTCGCATAAAACGAATGGTAAAGGGCAGTCCGCTTTGTACGCAAGGGGACGCGGGTTCGATCCCCGGCGGGCCGTACTTTTTTTTTTTGTTGTCGAGGATTATTGCGATGTTTACGACATTTCTTTTGTGATAATTTTGTCGACGAAACTTCGCAGAATTTAATAGGACTTCCTTTCCGAGGGTGCGATCGAGGACAGCGGGGCTTGGGTTGCCGGCCGGACGCCGCGAAGCGGCGTGTACTGGTTACGTTTTGTAATTAGCAGCCAATACTGTCGCCGCGAAGCGGCGTGAACGCAGGCGGAGGCTGGGTTAACACGCTCCCCAGTGATACACGCGCCGTTCGAAAAGGGGGCCCGACGGGCATGAGTTCTCGGCGGAGTGCGTATAGCCATCTCGTCCGAAATGCACTCCGGAGTGCGTATAGCTTTACTCATATCGTAAACGTAAAAATCGCAGGAGCTTCCTCGCTAAAGGTTGGCTGTGATTATGCAGTTACCTAGGGCTGAAACGAATTCCCCTAGGCCCTACGTCCGACGTATACATTTCGCGTCGATTCTCAGACATCCCAACATTCAAACAAAGCTAAAAGAAAGCGAAAATTGCATGCTAAAAGCACTCAAAGTTCTATCGACCCTCGAACATATCCGGGAATCCGAGCACCGGTACGGCGATACGGCTGATGCTGTCTCGCAGGTGTTAATATCCAGATGATACATGGCGATCTTGCAGGAAAAGGTAATAAAGTCTCATTTCTTCATATTTTCACATTATACCTGCGTCACCGAGCACGAAGAAGACCGAAGTCGTCGGAAAGCAGCTACACATCGCGGCTACCGCGCACCGAACAAACTCGCATTCCCCAGCTCTGGGCGCTGCCATCTTACCGGTGACGTCACGGCTCTTGTGAGGTCACGTGACGTGTGGTCACTTTTGCGTAAAAAATGGCGGCAACCGGGGGTGCCACTTCCGAACTTCCGGTTTATCACTCTAAGCCCCTCTACCTCGTTGGAGAAAACGTAGTCCCTTGTTTGTGAAACGATAATTGCAGTATCGCGTATTCTAAACTAGAACTATTTTACGTCTTGTGAAATTATCATGCACGACATATTTAAATAAACTGAAAATTGTTTCTTTAGCGAAACTTTACAAAGGCCGCCAAAATTTTCAAACATACGATAATTTCATTGGTCCTCGCAAGTACAGGAAAGAGTCCGCACGTATTTTATTCCTGCGTGATTAATAGGCGGTTCTGCCTTTTAAAACTGAAGATACTCATTCACTGACACTTCCTTAACACCATCGCACCAAAAGTAGCTTCCCCAAAAACCGCTTGAGTCCCCTTTAAGCCATTTTTCCGTCCGTAGTTCTTTTCCTGCGCGTAGTTACAAAAAGACTTAGACGTATCCTCTCCATTGCAGTCTTTTGTAGCTCTAATTTTCACAGAAAACTATCAACAAAATATTATTTTTCTTGCCGCGAAACAGTATCATTACACATCTATGGTAACAATCGAACGCGCTTCTCTCCTTATGTAATATTGGGGAATCTTCACTTTTTTGCGCAGCTGAATCTTTGTTTTAAATATCCTCTTTTCACAATCAAAACTTGGAATGCATACACTTTAGAATATGTAGAATTCAACAAACTAGGCTTGGTTATAATGCATATTTTTATGTTTATTAAAAATGTAAAAAAAACAACTTTTAATAGCCTCCGAAAATGTTTTTTTATTATTTTGAATTATAATAAAAGTAAATATATATAGCACATATTATTTTTGCTACTCATTGGACTCGGTGGTTTAAAAGGAGCGAATAGGTTTTTTAACTAGAATCTTTAATTAAGTGCGTTGCAAGCCCCACGTGTGCGCAAAAACACGTGTTTTTTTTTTTTTTGCATCCGCATTGCATTTTGAACATTAAAAAACAAGCTATAGCAAGCCTAACGCCAGATTTATAACGAGGATATGAAGCACTATAAATAGCAACAATTTCGTTTACTTATCGTAAGTAACAAAGCAAGGTTTTCCCTGGCACATGTCTCTTAATTTTATAGTGGACTAAGTACGCACCCTAAGGAAAACGCCCGCGGGTCAGCTACCCTTACAGGGTGGCACAAACTTGATGTTTTTATTAATAGAAAAAATTCAGAGTTATCTGATTTAAATCGAATTAGTTTGATTCAAATCTCTGTTGCAGAAAAAAAATCTTTTTACCACTAGATTTTTTTTTGCGATATGTCAGATTGATTGATCAATTTGTACGATCACTGATAGCAATGCGGAGGAAATAATTACTGTAAATGTAAAGAGCAGTTTAATAAAAGCTTTTTATTGCCGTAGTTCTTGCCATACTTGAATAAAGAAAGCCTGAGGTTTTAAGTTAGTAAAAAAAAGTTTTATTTGATCGTTCATCCGAGTTCTGTTTTAATAGCGGCAAAACATCACTGTTCTAGTTTTCGTGTTTTTTTCTTTTGCGTTTTGATTTTGTTTGGGACGGATGTTACGTAGCTGAGGAACGAAGTGCAAGGAAGAAACCAAGTTCAACGAGCCGATTTGTTCAGCTCTTTTTAGTGCTGATTTTAAGCCTGATATCCATTTTTTACTTGGTGATTATTTTATTTAAATACAAAACAAATACACATAGAAACACTCAAATGTTAGAGAAATGTAAATCAAAAATATTTTCGGAAGTATTTTTATGGAAAATATTTTATTCGTATCATCACAGTAAAGCTGGTCTGATTTAAATGACGATTTAAACCTTGACTTAAATCACGATATAAACCATATTGATTTTCATTCTTCACCTTGACCCTTGACAACTCCAAGGGCTATCATTGCTACGGACAAATAGGTGAATAGGGAATGATGAAAATCTGAACAGATTGTATTAAAGCATAAATGCTACCTACGCTGGTAGACTGTGCATAATGTTGTGTTTCACATTTCTGTTCAAAGCGGTGCTATGGTGGGTGACGTCATGTCCGCGGAGCAAAGCAGAAATCCTCGACGCACTACTGCGAAAGTCACGATTTTTAGAGCAACACCTGTTTACTCCTGGTTCGAAACTTCCGTCACGCGAAAACAGGTGCCGCGAGGGACGCTTTATAACCTCACGTGGCTCGTAAAACTCAGCAACGATTAGGCGTCGAAATAGATATCCTACAGGCGCCGGTTGCAATCTCCACGTTATGTATATGTACATTCGTATGTATTGTAAGATAGATACTTGTTTTTCGGAAGTATTTATTGGTCTGATCGCTCGGGACGCAGGCATGATGAATTGCATGGTCCGGGCTGAGTCTTGAGCCGCCCGATGACGATGACGATAACAATGAAGAGGATGAATGATGTCCTGATGATGACGCTGGTGACTGTGTAAGAAGTACCGGGTTTCATCGGGAAAAAGAAGCACGGTTCTTCGGCTCGCATAACTAAGCTAAGCATGCTTAGAAGCTAAAACTCCATAAGAGGCTAAAATTCCGTAGAAATATGATTTATTCCTTTATTAGCCAACGTCCACCTAATCCTAATATTTTTAAAACCCTAATTTTAGGTTCTGAACGCCCGTGGCATTTATTTCAATTAACAAACTTTCCAGTGAGAAAGAAAACGATATCGTATTTCTTGCTGACACGTTTAGTTCACTGAGATAAATGCTACAATTTCAAGTTTCGGTCCGGTGAATATTAGGCTTAGGTAGACGCCTGCTCGTAAGAATGTGTTTCTCTGTGTTTTGATCCAGGCAACATTATGTGTTCCAAATTTAGTATTCTATCTCCACCGCTAGCGTCACATTCGCACAGTGTTTAAAGGAGCTGGGCAACAGTTTCAGTGCTTCAGTGCTTTCCTTAAATAATTTGGGAGTTCGTGCCTCGGCCTTTCTGAAGTAAAGAACGAAAACCGCTTTTGCCTGCATGTCCTAGTTTGTATTTTAAAAATCGACAAAAATTGAGGTTTTCGGCATTTCTCAACTCCTTCACCATCTTCCGAGTCGTGTGCGCTGTGACGTGAATGGGGGCGCGCGGGGCTCCGTTGAAGCTACCTCTGTAGGGCCATCAGTGAGCAGCAGAACTCACCCGCTCGTGACCACGTGACCACGTGCCTGCGCAGCGCGATCAACATGGCGAAAGGAGGAAAGCCTCGTCGGGTCCGGCCATACCCGTCCGGCTCTGTCCCCCTCCCCTCCGGCTTTTGGCGGCTGTTCGCGGTAGCAGATAGAGCTGTCGGTTTTGTTGACCTCGGATAGATGGCGCCAATAAAACTCCGTATAATAAAAGTTTTGTCGATGATACCAGGTTTTTGACGCATTGATATTTATGTTGTAACGACAAGATTTGTAGAAAAATTACCTTTTACCGAGCAGGTATTTGCACAACTTCCTATCTTTTTACAAGTCCCCCACTGGCGTCATGCCGCGTGGTTCTCATGGCCGCCGCTCGCGGCTGCATGTCGGGAAATATTCTAATTTTTGCCTCGCGATTACGCGGCGGATTTGCAACATTTCGAAGGAAGGAGATGTGCTTTCTGTCCTTTGTGACAAGATAAAGAATCTCAAAAGTAGAAGATGCAAATTCTTTCAACATTAAAATCGTCGCAAGTCGAAAAACCATGTTTCATTTTTTTTTTTTCTATCGAGCCCGGTGGTTTTTCGTAACAGTATTTGTAAGCACTCATTGTGGAACGGGTGTACGCGACTGGATGCACCCTAAATAATTCGCAAAAAAAAAGACAATACGGTTGGCGCATGAAGTTTTAAAATTTCGAAAGTCACCAGCCTCAGCTGAACAAAGTAACGGGAGCAAAAAGTCGCTTCATCTGTGCCCACGAACAAACACGTTACAAAATCCAAATAACTTCCTGTCCCTCTAGCGCTCAAGCGTATGGCAACTGCTAGGTGTTGCCTTAATTCTTGGCGTCGCGCACCGCTGCCACAAATAAATGATCCACCGTGGCACCAGTCTCCGCCTAGAACACACTGTCACGTGTTTAT